>PVLD010018013.1:0-40141 GCA_004027595.1 Dinomys branickii | reverse complement strand
ATTAGTTGTGATTGTACTATTTTCTATGATAATGGGTGTCTGTTTGTCAATAGGTTTTTGTACTTTTATGTTTCTAAAATAAAAAAATTAAAAAATTAAAAAAAAATAAAAAAATAAAAATAAAGAAATCACCAGCAAAGTAAAAAGAAAACCCACAAATTCGGAAAAAATCCTAGCTGCTGTCCCTCAGACAAAGGTCTTCTATCTAGAACATACAAAGAATTAAAAAACATGTACCTGTCCAAATTCAAAGACCCAATCCAGAAATGGGCATCTGAGATGAATACACACTTCTCAGATAAAGAAATACAAATGGCAAATAAATATATGAAAGAATGTTCCACACACCAAGATGGACATGAAGCAGTAACATGGCTCTGACTCCGTCACCATGGACATGGAGTAGAGCTGCTGCCTTTACTGCATGGTGTAGATGCCCATCCCCGTGCTTACCTATTTAAAAATACACAGTTGACGACTTCCAAGAAGTTGGTGACCGGGTAAGCAGCAGAGAAAACTCCTCGAGGACCACCATCCAGACACTGGATTACAGCAATATAAGAAGGAGAAGAAGGAGAGAAGCGGGTCCCCTGTCCCAAGGAAGTATTTGAAATGAGAGTTGAGGCCATCAGAAAGAGCAAACCAGACCCCTCCCAGAGAAGCAGCTTGGGGGCTGCCATGGCAATGACTCCAAGGGCGAAGCAAGTGGCAGCAGAGTGGACCCAGCTTCTTCCACTGGCCGCGCCAGCCTAGCTGCATTCAGACTTTCCCCGGCCCAGTGCTGCCCCACCCCACTCACCTCACCCACTGCAGCTGCCCTCCACTCACCCTCTGCTTGGTCCCTCAGTGCATCCAGCTGCCCAGAGGCTCCATGGCCTCACACTTCAGACTGGAACCCACGCCTTGCTCGCTGCTGCCACTGGGAACTAGAGCCCCGCAGCATGAAGCCAAGCTTGGGCAGCATGTGCCATGTGGAGCCACCACAGGCCACATGGAGCCACCACGAGTTGTGCAGGGCCGCTGTGGGACCCATGGTCCTGCCCTGGGATTCCTCTCCCTTGGCCACCACCACCCCGTGCCAGCCCCCCAAGATCCCTGTTGTGCGACCCAGAAGAGGAGCAATAGCTGCAGGTCAGCAAGAGTGGATAGGTCAACAATGAGCTGGAGGGCTGAGGCTTGCTACTAATATGAGCACTGAGAGGGACTTCATACCACTAGCAAATATGAACCTTGTATCAACCCATAGAGACAACATATATGAAAACCAGAAGTCTTGGAGATTGAGAGATTACAGCATATTCTACAGAGAAGACCCGAGAAACTCCTCCAATTGTCTCCTAAAACTAATACCTAAACTTAGTACGCACCCTGGGCTACCTCAGTGAGCACGGGTGGAGGAGACTTCATGCCACTTGTGCCCAGCATCAAAGGATTTGAAATGAGAATTAAAACCCTCAAAAAGAGCAAATAAGACTCCTTCCTAAGAAATAGCTCAGGTGCCATATTGGTGCAGTTAGATGAAGAGGAGGAGGAGAAAGAGGGAGTCACCACTCCATACACACCCTCAGCCCATTCTCTCATTCCTATGCCCACAGCTTTGGCTTCAGAAGCCTGTGCTCATAGAAGCCTCCCATCTTGGTGAGAAGAGAGCAAAATTCGAAGAACTGGACCAAAACTAGAGCAGAGAAAGCCCAGCCCAGATGGCGGCTGGGTAAGCAACAGAGAAGGATCCTCTTGGAGGATCACCTCCCAGACACTGGATTATAGCAACATGAGAATGACAAGAGAGAGGCGGGCCCCCTGGTTCCAGGAAGGATTAGAGAAGAGAATCGTGGTGGGGGGCTCCCCACAGGCTACATGAAAACCCTAGGGACCTGGACCAGGCCCCTGGGATCGCCTCATAGGGCCGGAGCCCAGTGGTCCACTGGGGTGACCCCGCAGGTTTGACTGGGCCCCCGGGAGCACCTTGTCGAGGCAGAGCCCAGTGGTCTGTGAGGGTGAAACTGCAGACCCCACCAGACCCCTGAGGGCCTCGAGGGCTTATCAATTGGGTGCTGACCATAGTGTATTTTGTTCCCTGCCTATGTACCATCTGTGAGGATGGGTGCTCTTCCACCTAGCACCATAGTAATTTGAGTACACCTATGTTTGTTACAGTATAATTTGAAACAGCCATATGCCTTCCCATTGTGAGAGCCTGAGGGAGTAAATAAATAAAAAACACAGTTATTGTCAGAGGGAAGACAACTGATTGGGTGGGAGAACAATGGAGATGAGGGTGGAGAAAACTGTTTGATTAGTTGAATGTGCCATTATTTGTATAACTGAGTAACAAAAGTGAAGATATCATTTTGTAATATAGCATCCATATTTAATTCCCCAATACCTTCTCTATAATTGTGTATTTCTTTTATTGTTTTTGCCTCATTCTGGTTTATAATTGAGTAACAAATACGAAGATAACATTATGTAATAATGCATCCATTGTTAATCCCCTGCTATCTTCTCTATAATTGTGTATTTCCTTTATTGTTTTTGATAACTGAGTAACAAATGTGAAGATAATATTGTGTAATACAGCATCCATTTTCAATTCCCTACTATCTTCTCTATAACTTTGTATTTTCTTATTGTCTATGTGTTATTAGGTTTTATATTCTTTTATCTTTAAAATAAAATTTAAAAAAGAATGTTCAACATCATTGGCCATTTGAGAAATGCAAATTAAAACAACACTGAGATTCCATCTCACCCAAGAAAGAATGTCTATCATCAAGAAATCAACCAATAACAAATGCTGGAGGGGCTGTTCGAAAAAGGAGCCCTTCTCCACTGCTGGTGGGAGGGGAGACTAGTGCAACCACTACGGATATCAGTGTGGAGATTCCTCACAAAACTAGTAGTAGAGGTCCCACTTATCCCAGCTATTCCTTTTCTGGATATTTTTCCAAAAAACCCCTGAAAACATTATACCTCAGTGATATACATGCACCCATGGTTATGGCAGCACAATTTATGATAGCTAAATCTTGGAAACAACCGCAATGCCCATCATTTGAGGAATGGAAAAAAGGTGTGATGTTTTTATACAATGGAGTAGTACTCAGCTATTAAAAAAAAGGGAAACTCGAGGCTTTTATAGGTAAATGGATGCAACTGGAGACCATACTCATAAGTGAAATAAATCATGTGCAAACATCATAATGTCTCCCTAGTGTAAGAACCTGAAAGAGTAAAATAAAACTTGAAAGTTACAATGGATATTATGAAAGGGAAAAAAATTGTTCAAAGGGAAGGAACAACTGTGATGAAAGAAAGGAAAAAAGAAAGAAAGAAGGGAGGGAAAACTATATATATGTATATAAAAAGATAGCTGGGATAATTGTACTGCTGATGTCTATTGGTTTATTCAAAGGAACAATTAATGCTTAAATTTTTTGACCAATTTTGCATGCTTATATCTGGTAATCTGAACAACTAATTTGAAGACAACAGTATGAAATATAGCAACCAATGATGAATTCCTACCGTCTTGTTTAGTGAAGCTCTATATCATTTCTAATTTTTTAAAATTTTTTTTATTCTCTTTAACTGTTTGATCAACCTCTTATATTCTTACATCTGGTAATCTAAGCAACTTTGTTGAAGATAACAATATGTAACATAATAACCATTGTTAATCTCTTATCATCTTGTTTTGAAATTCTGTATCATTTTTATTGCCTTGGTATTGTTTTTGTCATTGTTTGTATTTTGTTCCTGGTTTTTTTTTCCTCTTTAAAATAAAAAAGGAATATTTCTGGCTTAATGATTAGTTATATGTATATGTGCTGCTGAAGTGAGCACTTCATTCATTATATATAGAAAGGAGATTGAAACTCTAAAATGATAGAGACCAATAGTCAGAGAGAAGATAGAAATATGAAATTAAAAGAGAACATATGTTTAACAAGACCCTTGAATATAAAATCAGCATATAAAAAATACATTTAAATACAAGCAAAGAAAGAGAAAAGGGAACTTAAAAATGATGACAACTTTAATAGCATAAAAAATACCTAGGGGTATATGTAGTGAAAGACATTTAAAAACTCAACACTAAAATCTGTAAAATGTAGCTGGGCATGGTGGCACACACCTGTAATCCCAGCACTCGGGAAGCTGAGGCAGGAGGATCATTGCAAGTTCGAGGCCAACTTGGGCTAATAAGTGAGCTCAAGGCCAGCCTGAACTCCATAGCAAGACCTTGTCCCAAAAAGACAAAAAAAAAAAATCTATAAAATGTTACTAAAGAAAATTACAGAAGAACCAAGTAAATGGAGAGCTATCATACTTGTGTTCTGAAAGAATTGTATTGCAAAGATGTCAATATTCTCCAGTTCAATCTACAGTTTCAACACAGAATCCCAAGCTTTGTGAATATAAAAAATGACAATTTGACTTTTATAATCCATACAGAAGTGCAAAAATCTAAGAATAGCAAAGTAAAGCTTGAAGAAAAATTGTAGAGAACTTGTACTATGCAATCTAAGACCTATTCTAAAACAATATTAATTAGAACAGAAGTGACACAAAGACAACCAAAGCAATCAGTGCAACAGAACAAAGTTCAGAGAAAAATCCACATACACTTTTTATGGCAAAGGTGATACTTCAGTGCAGAATGAAAAAATTATTTTTCAATAAACACTCTGTGCATATCCATAAGAAAAAAATTATTTTGATTCTTTTATGATTCATGCAAATTAATTCTGTGTAAATTACAGATCTAAATATTAATTAATGTTTTTAGAGCAAACCATAGGAGAACATCTTCATATCTGTGCAATATGCCGAAATTTCTTAAGACATAAAATAGGATAACCATAAAAGAAAATTTGGTGGGTTGGACAATACTGAAATTAAGAATTTCTGTTTACGAAAACATTATCGATCATGAAAGGAGGGTTGGGGATGTAGCTGACTGCAGACTGATTGGATATCATGCACAAGGCCATAGGTTCAATCCTTACTTCATACAACACACACAGTCTTACAAAGTATAAGAAAATATTTGCACTATATACAAAGAATCTGTGTCCACACTGTAAAAATTATCCCCAAAATCAGTAACAAAAGGATGGATAAGTGAATAGAAAAAAGTTTAAATGATGTGAGCAGATATTTCACAAAGAGGATACCCAAATAGACAATAAATCTATAAACAGGTTAGCAGCTATATGGATAGATATAGATTATTTAACTAGTTTTCCATTGATGCATATTCAGATTTGGTCTTTTGCTGGTATTAATAATACTACAATAATAAACGGCACATAAGTTAAATTTCTTTGTAAGATAAACTTTGAGAAGGGAAACTGTTGAATCAAAAGTATATGCTTTTGTAAGCTTTGATACTGCCAATAATTTTCTTGCCCTTTTTTTCTTACTTTAAAATGTTTTATTTTGTTAGTACACGTTTGCAATTCAGGCAGTTCATAGGCATCTTGGGGAGTGGCTGCATAGCTTGTGACTTTTATTTATTAATCCCTTTCCCCTTCCTTCTCCCTCCTCCCTCCCTCCTCAGGTTCCTCTACCCCCTTTGTACCTGTTGATATTATTTGTCTTAGCTCACGTTATGGCACATAGTGTTTACATTAATTGGGAATTTTAGGTTCCTGTAAACGGAACATCTTTATTCCTCTTATTTCCCCTTCCCTCCTCCGCACCCTCTGCCCTGGTTTCCTTGGACCACTTCCCTAATGAGCTCCACCCTCTGTCCCTTTCTATCCCTTATTATTCTCTTTGTACTTCGCCACACTCAAATGAGAGATACCATATGGTATGTAAGTTTATATGACTTGTCTATTTCGTCCAATGCTATATTTCTCAGGTGCATCCATTTAACTATGATGGATCTTTTGTCAAAAGCTTTTTCTGTATCTATTGAGGTGATCATATGATTTTTGTCTTTGGCTCTATTGGCATGGTGTATTATATTAATTGATTTGCATGTATTTGCATGTATTGAGGGAGAAAGGAGGGAGAAGGAAGGGGAAAGGGATTAAAGAAAATGGAAAACACAGAGGAAATGGACAGATTTCTAGATATATATGAATTACCAAAGCTGAATAAAGAAGATACAAAGATCCTGAATAACTCAATATCAGCCGGTGAAATTGAGAATGTAATAAAAAAATTGCCAATGAAGAAAAGCCCAGGTCCTGATGGATTAACAGCTAAATTCTACAAGAAATTTAGAGAAGATTTAACACCAATTCTTCTTGAACACTTTAATGAAATTGAAAGGGAAAGAATTCTCCCTGACTCATTCCTGGAGGAAAGTATTATCCTGATACCAAAACCAGAGAAATACCCAACCAAAAAAGAGAACTACAGGCCAATCCCTCTAATGAATATAGATGCAAAAATTCTCAATAAAATACTAGCAAACAGAATACAACAAATCATCAAGAACATTATACACCATGACCAAGTGGGATTCATCTCAGGAATGCAGGGATGGTTCAATACACGCCAATCAACTAATGTAATACACCATACCAATAGAGCCAAAGACAAAAATCATATGATCATCTCAATAGATACAGAAAAAGCTTTTGATAAAGTCCAACACTCATCCATGATAAAAACACAACAGAAAAAAGACATAGGTGGTCTTTACCTCAATCTGATCAAAGCCATCTATGACAAACTAATGGCAAACATTATACTAAATGGTCAAGAATTAAAAGCTTTCACTTTAAAATCAGGAACAAGAGAAAGATATCCACTGTCACCACTCCTATTCAATATAGTTCTGGAAGTACTAGCTAGAGCAATTAGACAAGAGACAGAAATAAAAGGAATAAGGATAGGAAAGGAAGAAGTGAAATTATCATTATTCACAGATGACATGATATTCTACAGAAAAGACCCCCAAAACTCCACCAAAAGGCTTATAAATTTAATAACCAAATTCAGTAGCATAGTTGGATATAAAGTCAACTCTCAAAACTCAATAGTATTCCTATACACAAACAACAAACAGACTGAGAGAGAAATTAGGGAAACCACACATTTCACAATAGCATCTAAAAATATGACCTAGTTAGGAATCAACCTAACAAAAAAAGTAAAAGATCTATACAGTGAAAATTAGAGTACTCTGAGAAAAGATTGAAGAGGATATTAGAAATGGAAAGATATTCCTTGCTCATGGATAGAAAGAACTAATATTGTGAAAATGGCCATACTCCCAAAATTATTGTACAGATTCAATGCAATCCCAATTAAAATATCATTAGTATACCTCACAGACCTAGAGAAAACATTCATAAAGTTCATCTGGAACCAGAAGAGGCCTGGAATAGCAAAAGCAATCCTGGAAGCAAAGGAAAGGCAGGAGACAGCACAATTCAATTCCTGACTTGAAATTATACTACAATGCTACTGTGATAAAATCAGCATGGTACTGGCAGAAAAACAGACCTGAAGATCAATGGAACAGATTAGAAGTTGCAGACACAACTACAAATGCACTTGGCCACCTTATCCTCAACAAAGGGGCCAAATATATTCACTGGAAGAAAGATAGCCTCTTTAATAAATGGTGCTGGGAAAACTGGTATTGCACATGCTGAGGACTAAAAAACTAGACCCATGTTTTCACCATGCACTAAGCTAAAGTCAAAATGGATCAAAGATCTAAATATTAAAACAGAAATACTAAATCTATTGGAAGAGAAAGTAGGTAAAAATCTTGAAGATATAGGGGCAGGCAAAGAGTTCATAACCAAAAACCAAATTGCATGGGGAATATTTCAGAGAATCAACAACTGGGATTTCATCTTATTGAAAAGTTTTTGTGTACCAAAAGAAATCAACAACAGAGTAAAAAGAAAATCCATGAATTGGGAAAAAATTTTAGTGAACTGTCCCTCAGACAAAGGACTTCTATCTAGAACATACAAAGAATTTTTTAAAAACCAGGCCCCCGAAATTCAAAGATCTAATCCAAAAATGGGCATCTGAGATGAATACACATTTATAAGATGAAGAAATACTAATGGGAAATGAATACATGAAAAAATGTTCAACATCGTTAGTCATTCAAGAAATGCAAATTAAAACAACACTGAGATTCCATCTCACCCAAGAAAGAATGGCTCTCATCAAAAATCAACCAATAACAAGTGGTGCAGAAGCTTTGGGGAAAAAGGAACCCTACTGCACTGTTGGTGGGAGTGTAGATTGGTGAAACCACTGCGGAGATTCCTCATAAAACTAGGATTAGAAGTCCCACTTAACCCAGCTATTCACCTTCTGGGTATTTTTCCAGAAGAATTAAATATATCTCATACCACAGCAATATATGTGCACTCATGTTTATAGCAGCACAATTTTTTATAGGTAAATCTTGGAAACAACCCAAATACCCATCCACTGAGGAAGAGATAAAAAAGATGTAGTATTTTCATACAATGGAGTGTTACTCAACTATAAAAACAGAAAATCGAGTCTATTATAGATAAATGGATGCAACTAGAGACCATACTCATAAGTGAAATAAATTGGGCCCACATGTGTAAACATCATATTGTCTCCCTGGTATAGGAACCTAAAAGAATAAGTAAAAATCAAAACGTACAATAGATGAGAAGAAAGGGAAAGAAACTGCTCAAAGGAAGGAACAATTGAGATGAAGGAAAGAAGAAAAAAGAAATAAGGAAGGCAAAGTATCTATAGATAGATAGGCAGACAGACAGACATAGAACAGCTGAGATAACTGTACTGCTGATGTCTGATGGTATATTGAAAAGAACAGTTAATGCTTAAAATTTTTTATATTCCGACCAACTTTGCATGTTTGTATCTGGTAACCTGAGTAACTAATTTGAAGACAACAATATGCAATGGAACAACCATTGGTGAATTCCTATCATCTTGTCTAGTGAAACTCTGTATTATCTCTAATGTTTTAATCCAATAATTATTTTTTTATTCTCCTTCATGGTTTGAACAATCATCCATTATTACATCTGGTAATCTGAGCAATGTAGCTGGGGATAGCAATATGTAATATAACAACCACTGTTATTTCCTATCATTTTGTTTTGAAGCCCTGTATCACTTTTAATGTTCTTGCTTTGTTTTGTTTATGTTTGTGATATTGGTATACTGCTATTGTTCTCTTTTTATTACTTTCTTTAAAATAAAAAAACACCATTCATAGTCACTTCAAGAAACATGAAATACCTATGAATTAATCTAACCGAAGAAGTGCAAGACCTCTACAAAGAAAACTATAGTACACGGAAGAAGACTGAAGAGGACATCAGAATATACATTCAACCCAGCTATTCCCTTCGGGGTATTTTCCCAGAATACTTAAAAACATCCTACCACAGCAATATATGTGCACCCATGTTTATAGCAGCACAATTTGTAATGGCTAAGTCTTGGAAACAACTCAAATGCCCATCAACTGAAGGATGGGTAAAAAAAATTCTAGCATTTTTATACAATGGAGAACTACTCGGCTATAAAAAATGCTACATTTGAGACATTTGTAGATAAATGGATGCAACTGAGACCATACTCTTTAAGTGAAGTAAATCAGATTCACATGTGTAAACATAGTACTGTCTCCCTAGTGTGAGAAGCTAAATGAGTAAATCAGATCCAAAATGTACAATACATATTGTGAAATGGGAAGAAATGGCTCAAAAGGAAACAGAAACTGGAATGGGAGAAAGGAGAAAAGAAAGAAGGGAGGGGATGGGGATATAGCTCAGTGGAATAAGCGCTTGCCTAGCAAGCGCAGAGTCCTGAGTTCGATCCCCAGTACCGCAAAAAAAAATAAATAAATAAATAAAAAATAAAATAAAGAAAGAAGGGAAAAGGTAAAATAAACAAATTACACACACACACACACACACACACACACACAATAGTTAAGATAGTTATACTACTAATTGCTATTAGTTCATTTAAAAGGTCTATGCCTATATCATTTGGTCAATTTTTCATGCCTTTATCGTATAATCTGAGCAACTACTTTGAAGATAACAATATACAATGTACTAACCATTGTTACTCTCCTACAATCTTTAGAAACTTTACACCATTGCTTTTTTATTTTTCTTTTCTTTAAAATAAAATAAAAGGCTATGCTTTCAAAACTATTACACAGACTCACTGCAGTGCTAACCAGAATACCAACAGTATACTTTATAAATCTAGAGAAAATAATTCTAAAATTCATATTGAACCAGAAGAGACCCTAAATACCCGAAGTAATTTTGGGCAACAAGTGCAGAGCAGGTGGCATAGCAATACCTGATTTCAAGATATACTACAAAGCAATAGTGATTAAAAATGGCACAGTACTGGAACAAAACAGACACATGGATCAATGGGACCGAACTGAGGATACAGAAACCTTCTAGACATATTCAACTATTTGACCTTTGGCAAAGGGCCTAAAGGCACATTTGCCCATTTTTCTACTGAGCTATCTCCTTGTAAGTCTACAGGAACTATTGGTATATTATTGATTCTAATGGTCTACTACCACCCCCCCACACATGTTTTTTCCTATTGATTTTGTTTGAAGACCTTTAAAATTAAATGTAACTTAAAATGAAGTTTTACAGGAAGTAAAAAGAAAAATATAATTTAAAAAACATAACGTGAAATAAAGTACCTAAATCTTTTAAAAATTTCATTTAAAAAGAAATAAAGTGAAACAAATTTCAAAACAAGATAATAGGAGAGCAACAATGGTTAATGCATTGCAGACTGTTATCTTTGCATTAGTTACTCAGAGTACAATATATATGTATTTAATTTTCCAAACAGTACTAGCAAAAACTTTTCTTTTTAATGAGCTAAGAAAACTTAGTAATATAAAGATATTAACTCTCTTGTATGTATGCATATGTATGTATACATGTTTTTCTAATTTCCCCTTCCTTCTTTTCTCCTTTTCCACATCCCAGTTTCTCTCTCCCTTTGAACAGTTTCTTCCCATTTTACAATATCTATTGAAGTACACAAATCTTAAGTGTAAGACCCCATTAATTTTTACATGTTAACTCACACAACCACCACACAGATAAGATCTTAAAAATTTTTAACATTTAAATGATAGAAATCCATCAGTATAGATTTGTTCTGCCTCTTCTGAACTTGATGTAAATAAATAATACTGTTCATATTTTTTGTATTTGATTTCTATTTCTCAATACTACATATATGAGATTCATCCATGTGGTTGCCTGTAACAAGATTTTCCCAATCATTTCATAGAATTTACTACATAAATATGTCAGCATTTATGTACCCATTCTTCTGTTGGACACTTAGGTTGTTTTCAGTTTTAGTATTGACTATTGTTACATGTTATTTTTGTTTGATGTTATTATAGGCAACTAAATTAGACACAAATTAATATATATAGAGAAACTGGGTTCTCAAAGAAGTCAGTTGAAAGAATAAAGACATCAGAATTGTGGCTGGAGGTGCATTTGAAGAAGACCAGACCTCAAGATAAATGCAGGGACTGGCCATGTGGCTCAGTGGTCGAGTGCTTGCCATGTACAAGGCTCATGTACAAGGCTCTGGGTTTGATCCCCAGCACCACAAAAAAATAAAAAGAAAGATGTAATAGCCAGACCTACACCCCTCCCTAAGGGGTAAGCAGTAACTTGGAATTATACCGTAATTAGCAGCATCTGATCCAGAAAGTCCAGCTAGAAATCAGTTTCCTGGGTGCATGACCAGAGCATCCAGAACCATCCTTTCCCCCCAAACACCTTTGTTCTTTCCATGTACCCTTGCTACGTGACCTATTTCCCTATTGGATCAGTATTAGCTAAGCAACTATACCTGTAAATCTATAGGTTGATTATAGTTTGACCTATGTGGCACCCCCCTTTGTGACTTTGCTATATAAATTACCCCTGACAAAGGGCCTCAGTGGCAACCCACTTCTGTGACTCCTCTAGTCTCTCAAGAGCTATCTCTCAATAAACCTTTCCTACTCTTAACCTCTTTTGTTCTGTGGAATACATCCTTTGATTTCAGGGGACATGAATTTGGCACATCTGACATCCAGCAGGCTGGAAGTTATATTTCTCTTACATCAGTATTTCAGAAGTGAAGCAGTGGACATGGCTCTGAGTAGTGAGCAATCAGTAGGAGGTTGTGTTCTAAAACCTTGAACCAATAAGGCTTTATCCTTTGCTAATGGAGATGTATGTGTAGGGTAGTGCATTCAAATATCACAGTGTTTTCAAGTCTTCTCAGGTTTTACTTTTTTTTATCAATTTTAAATCATGGTTGTTTTTCTTTTTAAATTTTATTTTCAAGACAAAAGAACCCAGAATAACACAGAAACAATACAGAAAATACCAAATTATAGAGAAGATAGTAGGGAATTGGCACTAGATGCTGTATAACATAATGTTATGTTTGTATGTGTTATAACAAAATCAATAAAGGAAATACAAATTACAGAGGAGATAATAGGGAACCATCACTGGATGCTGTATTACATAGTGTTGTCTTTGCATTTGTTAACACAAAAACAATAAAGGAAATACCAGATTACAGAGAAAATAGTAGGGGGTTACCACTGGATGTTGTATTACATAATGTTATCTTCATCTTTATTACTCAGTTATATAGATGATGCCCTGTTCAATTAATCAATTTTCTCCACTTCACCTCCATTGTTCTACCACCCTGTCAGTGATCTTCCTACTGGTAATAACTACACTTTTGGTTTATTTACTCCCTCATGCTCTTACTTTGGGCAGAGACTTGGCTGCTTCTAAATATGCTGTGTATTACATGGGTGTACACAAGTTACTATGGCAGGAGGTGGAGAAGCACCCTTTGGCAAGCCCTCCCAGCCATCAGGTATCCAGTCGGGTAGGCGGGGTTACACAGCGAACCGCCAGGCCCTTTTGAATTCGGCTTTCTTCCATAGTTCCTGGTTCACTACTCCCGCAATCCTTGTCATTTTTTAAGTCTTTAGAATAATGTTGAGGCACTTTAGGGGTCAGATGCAGGTCTCAGAAAGCTCTGTCTCTCTCCCTCTCAAACCCTCCCTCCTTCTTCTTCCCTCCTTTTACCTGGTCCTTTTTCTCCCTGAGGTAGGAAACAGAAACCAGAATTTCTCTTCCCCAGGGTAGACTGTGGAAACTATAATCTTGCCTACTTTTCCTAAAGCTTGCCATAAAATTTTCTGACCTACTTTCTCTGATAGTAGGTCATGAAACCCTTATTCCAGAAGGATTTTTCCTCATACCCATGAGGTAGAAATGCTGAAGGATTTGGACAGACAGGCCTTGGTGGGTGTCCTCTTCCAGTCTCTTAGCAATTTTGCCTGTACAATGAAGTCTTCATAAAAACCCCAAAGAACAGGATGTAGTGAATTTCCCAGTGGCTGAACATATGAACATTCCTCGAAGGTGGTCTGCCTGGAGAGGGCATGAAAGTTCTGTGCTTCTTCTCCCATACCTTGGCCTGTGCATCTCGTTATCTATATCCTTTGTAATATCCTTTATAATAAACCAGTAAACATGTTTCTAATTTCTGCGTAAGCCTCTGAAGCAAGTTAATCAAATCTAAGGAGAAGGTTGTGAGAGCCCCAGTTCAGAAGCACAGGTAAAACAACCTAAGGCTTGCGATTAGCATCTGAAGTGGTGGTGAAGCATTCTTGGGGACTGAACACTTAACCTATGGGATGTGATGCTATCTCCAGACAGTGTCAGAACTGCCTTGAGTGGGAGGTTACTCGGTCTGGGTCTCTACAGAATTACTTGTTTGCCTACTGATGGGGAGTAACTGACATATATTTTGGGATCACAAGTTTTCCAACAATCAACATTGGACACAAAACCTTTTTCCCAACTCAGTGTCCTAAGCACATGCACATAGTCTCAGCAGTGATTAGGAATTCCTGAATCACTTGGGGGCATATCTGGCCTCTACTGCATAACCTCAGTCCAAAATATAGGGTTGCTCAACTAGAACTGCAATTAATATAGTAGGTCTAAACTCTTGACATTCTCCCTCCGCCCAGCATCCAGGCTGTCATTTCTGGGTTGTTTTTTTTTTTTTTTTTTTTTTTTTTGTACTGGAAATCAAACTCAGGACCTTGGGCTTGCCAGGCAGTCACTTGTTCCTCTGAGCTATATCCCTGATCCAAGGCTGTACTTTCTGTCTAAAATGTTTCTGGGATGAGCATTACCTATTCCTTTAAATTGAGTGAGTTTTCTTCAGGGGACAGAGAAGCAGTCAATCCTCAAAACACTGACGTTTTCAACCTTTTAAAATTACATTTCAAATATTTTTTTCATGCTTAAGTCCTTTTGATTCATCTATTAGTAAGTGGTATTTGCTACAATAATTAGAATAGTATTAAGTGATTTAATTCCTGAACTCTTGACATGCCTTCTTACCAAACTATGGATGACACTTCATGAATACATAATTTGTAGATCACATTCCTCTCCTTCAACAGATGCAGCATTATCTTTAGAGTTTTAGAATAATTCCAAGCACTTTGATTTTTGTTTGTAATCAATTTACTTTTCCTACTTGTGTTCTTAAAGCATTGTCATAAGTTTAATCAAACTATTGAGAACAGGTCAAGCTGAAAGAGCTCAGAAGCATGTTAGGATTATCAGCTGTTTTTGGCAGAGAACCTTGAATATGAGAACTTGTCTAATCCACAGGATCTCCACATTTCTGGGGTAGAGCGGTACATTTTAGCTCTCTGTTACATCTGAAAGCACATTAGATGAGATACAAAAACATGAAATCATATTGTATATACCCTTGGGGGGGTATAGGAAATGATGATGTAGTAAAAATGAAAAATAGAGAATAATGAATTCATAAAAACAGTCCTTAAGAAGGCTTAATTTACAGAAGTAGAACAGGAGAAAATATGAGCCGTTTGGATAGCAAGAAGTTTGAGAATATAATGAATATTATGTAGTCAGCATTCCACCTCATCATGTTCCCATTGCTCGTAGAGTTAACTCTAATAAAAGAAATCCCAGCACAACTTTCAGTAAAAACCTATAATTTGTATTACTATATTAAAATGATTAGTATGTTTTACTAGCTACTCAGTGTTTGAGTTTGGTTTAGTGAAATGATAAGTGACACAGTTGTAGATCTTGCTAAGTACTGATGAGTAAAACAAATAAAAAGGAAGAGAGATGAACTGTAGGCTAGAGAAAAAAGAAGACAAAATAGGAGAGAATAAAGTCAAAACTTATATAAATTTAAAATACCACAGAAATTTCAGTGACAAGAGGTAGAGTTAGCTAAAAATGTTTTCCATAATTTCTGAAACTTGAAGCAACAAGTTTTTGGGAGGTGAGTGGTAGATCCAGACATGGAGCATTATTTAACCTTAAAAAATGAGTCAGCAGGCCATGAAAGACATGGAGAAAATGTGAAGTTACAGAAGCCAGTCTGAAACAGCAGTATATGTGTCATTTAATCTTAATGATCAACCTGACTGGATTCACAGACCCCTGGAGAGGTGCTTGGGGCACCAGGGGACAAAACTCCTTAGTGGGTCGGCCCCCTGACATGCACAGCTGAATGTCCTCTTAGAAGGTGGGCTCACCGCGCCATGCCTGGGGAGGGCCTCTCTCTCACTGTCCCTTTTGTGTGCTTGCTTCCCAGCTGCCATGGAATGAGAAGCTTGGCTCCACCCTCCCTTCTGTCACGACATTTCTGTCTAGGAGTCCGCCAACCGTGGACTGAATGGAAGCTCTCAAACTGTAGGCCACACTAAACCCTAGCCTTTAAGTTGTAAATGCCAAGTATTTTGCTCCAGCTACAGGAAAGCTGACCAATACACTGAATTATTTTAGTTATGTGACATTCAGGAAAGGCAAAACTATACAGATATAAAAATATTAGCAGCTGTCAGAGGTTAGAAAGAAAAGAAAAATGAATAGGCAGATCACAAATTTCTAGGGCAGTGAAACTATTCTGATGCTACTATAATGTTGGAGATATGTTATTGAAAAATATACATATTTTTCAAAAAATGTATAACATCAAGAGTGTATCTCATCAAGAGTGAATCATAATGTCAACTATGGACTTCAGATGACGATGCAGGTTCATTAATTATAACAAACATACCACTGCTCTGGTGTGAAGCATTCATGGTGGGGTCAGAGGATATAGGAACTCTAAACTCTCTGTTCACTTTTGTTGTGAATCTAAAACTGGGCCAAAAATTTTTTAAAAGAAATTGTAGGTTATGAAATTCAACTATGATTAAATATTTATCATTTCTTCCAAGTTCAAAGATACTATAAATATTAGTTATCTCAACATTTAACTGCTTGTGTTTCTCCTAAAACCCAAAGAAAATGGCAAAAAAAAAAATTACTTCACGGAAATAATTATTTAACTTTATCCTAAATTATAGCTTAACTATGTCAAGAATTTAAAGTATTTTCAACCATAATTACAGAACATCAGCTAGAAAAGGCTCAGGGATACAATTAAAATGATGGAGATTTATTATAAATTAATAGTTTTGATGCTTCACAGTTGGAGAACGAAGTGTGGTAAGACAGAGCATTGAACTTAGACTCTAGAAGACCTGAACCACCGCTTGTTAACTAATAATGCCTGAGGCAATCATCTACTCTGGCTCTTTTCTTACCAGTATCATTGTCATAAAAGTTTTGCTATGGCCCTGAATCAAGGCCAGCAGTTTTCTGAAGCTGTTCGTTTCAAGCAGGAGCCTAAAGTGGTATCTTTCTAAGGTCAGTTGGCCATTTCAGAACTTTAGAAATGTAATGGTCAGCTCATTAGAAAGAAACAACTAAATAAATTTTACAAGAGGACTTTAAGATGGTGACCGGGTAGGCAGCAGAGAGAGAACCTCCCGGAGGAATGCCACTCAGACAAAGGAATATAGGAATATAGCAACATGTGAGACAGAAAGGAAAGAGGTGGGTATCCTGAACTGAGGAAGGATCTGAAATGGGAATTAAGGACTAAGCAAAACCTCTTCTGGAGGAAAGGATTGGAGATCCCCCTGGCGCAGTCGGGGGGAGAGGAGAAGGAGGAAGTCACTGCTCCAATCACACCCTTGGCCCGCGCCCTCGATCTGGCATTTGCAGCTTCAGCTTTGGAGGCCCACGCTCACAGAAGCCTCCCGACTCGGCCAGGGGAGAGCGGAGTTCCGAGAGCTGGTCCAGGGCTGAAGAGAGGTAGGTGCAGCCAGGAAAGGAGGCAGTGGCGGTCGGGAGCAGTTGTCGAACCCAGTGTGAGAATGAGAGGTTGTGACAGCCACTGGGGCAGAGTACCCACCCTGCAGCAACCTTCCTAATCAGTGCCTGGAGAGAATCAATGCAACTAGTACACAGCCCACCACGCCTGGCTCTGCACCTGCCTCTCCACTGGGTGAGCCGCTACTGATGGAGAGCAGCAGGGAACCTCAGTGGCGAGCTGCAGCAGTTCCCAGGGATCCAGCCAAGGAGGGGACGGGGGCTCCAGCATCGCAACGGGAGGGAGATGCAGATGGAGGTGGATTGCATGGCTCCATGCCCTTCTCACTCCAACATCAGGCAGGAGGCATGAGCTGGGTTGCCAGGACTCAGCTCCTACCCTGAACTCTCTCTGGGAGCACCTTGAGTCTCGGTGGCTCGAGCAAGCACCACCTGTTCCTGGCAACAATGGGACGAATCCACTGTCTTCAGGACTTACCCTGGACTATTGGTGTGAGCACCAAGAGGGTTTCCTTGCAGCTTGCACATGTGAACCTTGCATGAACCCATAGCAACAAATTAGATGAAGGGCAGCACCAGGAGTCTGAAAAACAATGACATGCTCTGTACAGTGGACCCAAGAAAATCCTCCAACTCTATTCTAGAACTAATCTTTAAACTCAATTTATATCCTGAACTAACACAGTGAGAACAGGCGGGGAGATTTCAAGCCCTTATACCAAGCATCGTAAGTTCATCCAATGCCCAGCTGCAAGGGGTGGGGAATGGTAATACTGGAGATCAGGAGGAGGGAGGAGGAGAAGAAAGGGCCTCGGGCATCGAGGCAACCGGACAGAGCCAAATGGGTCACCCAGGGCACCCTGACAGGGGCACGTGCCCTGTGGCTGCTCTGCTGTGGGCCCCGTGGCTGCTCCGCTGTGGGCCCCACGGCTGCTCCACTGTGGGCTGTGCTGAGGACACCCCACGGACTGGACCCGCCCCCACCCATAGCACAGCGACGGGGTGGAGCCGGGCGGTCCACTGTGAGCATAGATGCTTTTCCACCTCCGACCATGGCAGTTTGTATACACCCATGTATGTTATAGTATGGTCTGAGGCAGCTATATCTCTTCCCAAGGCGAGAGTCCAGGGGTATAGATAAACCCAGGAGTACAATTATTATCACAGGGAAGAGGACTGATTGAGTGGTAGGGCAACAGAGATGAGGGAGGAGAAAAATTGAATGATAAAATGGGCCATCATCTGTGTAACTAAGAAATGTGAGGGTAACATTATGTAGGAGAGCATCCAGAGCTAATTCCCTTCTATGTTCTCTATAATTTTGTATTTCCTCAATCATTTTTGTATTAACAGAAGTGAAGATAACTTTATATTATACAGCATCCAGTGCAAATTCCCTACTATCTTCTCTATAATTTGGTATTTCCTTTAATGTTTATGTGTTGATTAATGTGAAGATAACATTATGTAATACAACATCCAGTGCTGATTCCCTACTATATTCTGTATAATTTTGTATTTTTGATATTGTTTATGGCTTATTCTGGTTCATGTGTCTCCATTCTTTTGTCTTTAAAATAAAAAAAAAGTTTTGCTAAGATTAAATGAAGACAGTATGTCACAAGTCTGTTACTCAATAAAAGTTTGAAAGTCTCAATCAAACTTAAATCCCTAGGAGAAAAGAAAGAAGGGGAAAAATATGCATGTATATACAAGCATAGATGGCATAATTGTATTGCTGATGTCTATTGGTTTATTGAAAGGAACAGTTAATGCTTAAATTGGTTTTTTTCTTGACCAATTTTTCATGCTTCTATCTGGTAATCTGAACAACTAATTTGAAGACAACAATAAGCAATATAACAACCACTGGTGAATTCCTACCATCTTGTTTAGTGAAGCTCTGTGTCATTTCTAATTTTTTGTTTTACTTTTTATTTTTTTTAATTGTTTGATCAATCTTGCATTCTTATATCTGGTAATCTGAGCAACTTCACTGAAGACAACAATATGTAATATAACAACCACTGTTAATTTATCATCTTGTTTTGAAATCCTGTATTGTTTTTATTATTTTTGTGTTGTTTTGCTTTTGTCTTCAATGTTGTTATTTTGGTTTTTTCCTCTTTAAAATAAAATAAAAATTTTTTTTATCATCAAAAGTTTCATATTTTCCTCACTTTTAGGAGTTTTTATTTTAATACAAAATAAACACAAGCCTTATAAATGCTATATTTATAGGTAGATATTTCTTCAGTCATCACTATTGCTTCCTGAGTCACTCAGCTGCAAATCATTACCTGAAGTAAAAAAGAACAAAGCTGTAATTAAAATACACCGATTTTTATAATAACATAAATATACAACAAGTAACAAAGGGATGCTGTCTAGCTAGCATTTTGTAATTAATAATAATCAGAATGCTTGTCCAGTAATTTAGTTACATAATTAGTAGCTCAGTACTATCTGGACAGAAAAAATACATTACAATCAAACTTCATGATAATTTTATTTTATTTTTTTTTCCAGGACCGGGGATCGAACTCAGGGCCCTAGTGCTTAGCGGCAAGCACTTAGCCCACTGAGCTGTACCTCCAGCCCGTTTCATGATAATTTTAGCATTTATATTAAGTCTTTTTTACATACCAACAACATCCTTTCTTATATATCATTCACTTATTACATCAGGAAATGAGAGAATGTTGGGGTTTAGAAGACTGTGCTATCTCTTTTGCTGTTTTTTTTGGAGACAGGGTCTCACTAAATAGTTCAGGCTGACATTACACTCACTATATAGCCCAGGCTGGTTTTGAACTTGCAGCAATCCTCTTTCCTGAGCCTCCTGAGTGCTGGGATTACAGGCATGTGCCACCACACCAGCAGGTTCAGGCTATCATTTTGAAAAATGAAAGCATGTTATATAATTGCTTAAAGTGCAGTCAAAATTATTAACATGTCAAGAACACAAGCATGTTGTCATTTATTGCTTTGTACCTCTTCTGTGCATTAGGTCATAGAAGTTATCTTTTTAGTATATTGCTCATAGCTTTTGATTTTAACATAGTGCCTTCTGGATTTTTCACTTGTCTTTCTAGATACCCTTACATCTTTCTTTGTACCTGAATTTTAGATTATAAACAGTATGACTACCCCACGAATTCTTTTCTAATTATTCATGTTTATAAATACTTACGTAAAGTATTCATCAGAAGGCCGCTGTTGTCATGAAATCTATTATGACCAGCATCTACATCAGAAGTCCTGTACTGTGGCATGGCAGACATGGGAGGATGTTCGGAAACACAATTTCCTGGATTAGAAGATCTGCCCGCTTCATCATCTGATTCACTAGCACTATCCTCACTACTTGATGATGATGAACTTGTGGAATCTGATGAACTATCACAACTACTCATCTGGTCCATTAGACTAGCTTCTGCCTTTAGTTCTGGGAATAAGAGAGAAATAGGTGCATTAAATAAATAATATTGACTAAAGGTAATAAAATTTGATCACATTAGTTTCTAAGAAATCCTTAATGAAAAATAAAGAAAACAAAATACACTTACACCGTCTAAAACATTTTATTTTAGAACTCCTAAATCATTAAGCTACACTTTATTGATGAGGCCATAAAATTAAGACACAGGCAGTGTCTAAATTTAAACTCCTTGGGGCTGGGGATATAGCTGAGCAGCACAAGTGCCTGACTCTCAAGCACAAGGTCCTAAGTTCAATTCCCAGTACCAAAAAAATAAAAATAAAAAATAAATTTAAACTCCTCATGTAATTATACCACTGTCCTTAATATGTATGCAACTCAAATAATATATCATGATGTGAACAATTAAAACTGTGAAAATGAAAATTTATTTCAGCATAAACTTTCAATTCTTTTCTCATTCCCTTAATATATACAATGCAAGTGATACATAGATGAAATTCATTCTTCCACTAGTTGTACTGGATAACATTTTGATGAAGCATCATTTTAGGTTTCTCCCATTTCCTTAATGAGAATTTAAAATATTCTAAAAATTTTTGAAAAGGCAGTTCCCATTATAACTTTGGTAGTAAGTATTTCTGTAGCTAAAAAGATTGATAATGATGATAATGTAGCTAAAAGATCAATAATGATGATAATGATCGATAATGATATTTTCTTAGGTTTAGTAAGACACACAAAATCATGGTTGGAAAGATTCTAGCTATGTAAGTATTCAAATTTTTCAAATTATGTAGATATGGATGGCAAAAACTTGAAGGAAAGGGCATTTAGTCCAGTGGTATGCTTGAGTTCTTGTGCCACTGCCTACATCCAGCAGAAACTAGTGGTCTGATTTACAGTACGTCATTATCTGGGTTGCCTGCCTACGTGTCTACACTAGAATCACAGACCTCTTCTCTCTGGACAATGGTGGCTCATGGGGGATTCTTAGGGTTTGTTAGTATCCAGTTTATACATTTGACACATTTGTTCTCATTAGGACAGCCAAGGTAACACAGTTGTTGCTGTTAATACGTTTCTGTTGGCTTGAATCACTGGTGGTACGTGGATGACTGTCCCATCTGGTGGCTTGTATCATTAGTGGTACAAATGAATCTGATCACTTTTATTGGTCTTTTTAGTGATAAAATTAATAAAACTTCTATAAATGGACCTACTTAGTTGCTTGAATTTGAATTACTGCCCAAATATAAATATTAATGCTATTTATATCAATTAAAATTTATAACAAATTCCTTAAATTAATAAATTTATATTTGTGAATTTATTTAAAATATTTATACAAAAGGCAGCCTATATTTTCAGAGTGTGAAAGTGTTTGACTTTTTTGCAGCCACATCAGCACCCATTTTTTCACATAGTCGTGTGTGTATCACTAGCAGTTTTTGAAGCCAGTTTTTGGCTTTCACCATAAATTTGGAAGGAAAGTTTTTAGATGTTTAAGTCAGGGCTGGAAGCTGGTGCCTTTTAAGTGTTGAAATACTTCACACTGAGCCCTGCTGGCCTTTAAGGTTTGTGTCGAGAAGTCTGTTGCAATTCTAATGGGTTATATGTGATTACTACTTTTCTCTAACAATTTTAAAAATTTTGTCCCTGTGATGAACTTGTTACTTTATGATGTGGCATGGAGTGCTTCTTTTGGTCATTGTTATTTGGGGTTTTATATGCCCCAATTACCTGTATGTTTCTATTTTCTGCTATTATAGTACTTCTTTGAACAGGTTCTTTAATGCCATTTGTGCTATCTTCTGATTTTTGACATATTACAATAATTCTTAGGCTAGTTTTCTTTGCATTGTATAGCAGGAGTTCAATCCACTTTTCACATTCTCACCCTGCTTTTAGTTTGTCTTTGTGTAGTTTATCTTGAAGACAACTCTGTGTTCCACTTCTAAAATTCTGTCTTCACATTGGTCATTTCTGGTGACCACATCTTCAATATAATTTTTAATCTCCTGGATTTCTGCTTGAAACTTTTTAATGAATTCCAATTCTTTACTACCTGATCATTCATGTTTTGTATCATTTTGTTTAGCTCAGTTATCTTTCATTAGTATCTCCTATAAACTCTCATTTTGCTTATTACCTCCATTATGTAATAAGTTATATTTTCTGTGAGCCAGCTGAGTACCTCATTAGTATGTTTTTAATCTCCTTTCAAATGATTTGGCTGTGAGACTTTTTCTTTGTGAAGGCTCTAATGTGAAGAATTTGAAATCCAGAGCAACTCAGGCTATTTCTGGCCCCTGGCCACATGAGGTGGTACCTGTGTCCTTTCCAGTCAAGTTCAAACCTCTCATGGCGTCCTTTCTAGTCTGTTCTCTGTGGCTGTCTCCCATGGCTGTCTCTCACTCAGTCACTGTGGAAAGGTAACACTGGGAATCCTAAAGAGAAGCCATTCTATGGCTGCTCTGAGTGCTGAGCTCAAACAATACACTCTTATCCAGAATGGTGCCTCATCAAGCACTTTCTCCAAGGATATGGTGGGCACCTGGACTGGGATTGCTCACCAGCTGATGCCTGTAGAAGCACTCTTGCGGGAGCTAAATCCTATGCTGTCCCTGCAAAATCACACCACTGTCTCATTTCTCCCGAGATCCTCCTGAAGGTCCCAGGATTTACTCTGTTTCTACAGGTTAAGTCTTCCTTTCCCACAGTTTGTGAGCTGGGAGCTGGGGAGAAAGTCCAAAATGTTTCATTCCCTTCTCCACCATGTCTGTTCTGCCTCTTGAATTTCTCTATAGCTTTCAATTTTCCTGTCAGTTTTTTCTTGGTTCCTGGGGACCTATTAATTTCTCTATTCTCCCTCTTCTCTCCTTTCCTCTTTTCTATGTTCTCCTTCCCTTCTCCTCCTCTTCTTCCTCATCTTCTTTTTTCTCCTCCCTCTCTCTCCCTCCCTCCCTCAAATTGTATTTTTTCAGTGTCTGGATTCTAAATCTCTGAGAGGCTGAGTTGTTGCTGCTCACCACTCCAATTATTTTTCCAGTTCATACATCCTAAACTCTTTGCACTGTTTACTCTGGAATATTCCTCATTCATGTCTTTCTTGTTTAATACATACTTTTCATACAGCAAAAATGCAGTTAGATGAATGTTAGCATATGTCTAACTTATGTATTGACCGCCGAGATCAAGATCCATCTCTATAAATGTTCTCTTACACATTTCTCCAGCCAATACCACTTTGATTTCCATTACTAAAGATTTTTGTTTGTTCTTGAACTTCTCAACTACTTAAGTAGATTCACTTGGTATGTAATCTTTTGTATCTAGCTTCTTTCATTAACAAAATGGTTTTGATACTCATTCTATTATTGAATTAATTTGCAGCTCATTCTTCTGTACTATTATGATGCTCCATTATTTAAATATACCACAAATTGGTTATCCATTTTCTATTTATGGATATTTATTTTTTCAGTTTTTAGCTATTTATGGATATTCATTTTTTCAGTTTCTATCTATTTTGGGGTGTGTGTGTGTGTGTGTGTGTGTGTGTGTGTTTGAGAGAGAGTCTCCCTATGTAGCCCAGGCTGGCCTCAAAGTCACAGTGATCCTCCTGTCTCAGCCTCCTGAGTGCAGGAGTGTGCCACCATGTCTGGGCCAGTTTTTATCTTTTATACATAAAGCTGTTATGAAATTTCTCCCATGAGTCTTTTGTGAATGCATGCTGCATTTCTTTTGGCAAAAAGAAGAGAAATCATTGAGTTTTAAGGTAAAAATAGGTTTTATTTCATTACAAACTGCCAGTTTTCAAAGTAGTTTTACACTCCTACTAGTAATGTATAAGAATTACAGATATTCATATCTTCTCCCACCTTGGCATATACACACTTAATACGGAAAGTCATTTGAGTATACAGTGGTATGTCACTATAGTTTGAGTTTTCATTTCTCTGGTAAGTCATGATAAGAAGCAATATTTCATGTGCTCATTGGCTACTTGGTTATCTTCTGTGAAATATCCATTTGAGTGTTTTGTTCATTTTCATGTTTTGTTATTTTTTCTTGGTATATGCATTGTTTAGAGTAAATTTTTCTGGTTGTAAGACCTTTGTCAGAATTGTGAATTTTTCCACTAAATGCCTTCTAGTGTGTAGCTTTCTTACTATATTAAGTGTCTTACTATATTAAGTGTTTCTGATGAGATTCTAGATCTCTGAAAGCCTCGTTCCTTCTCAGATTAACATTTAACCTCATCAAAGCGTTCTTTTTTCCCTCAAACTCCATCACCTGCTTCATTTTCTTCAAGACACATTTCTGAAATTCGCTTGGATATGGACTTCTTCTTTATTACTTGTCTTCCCCTATTGTCATTCAGCACTCAAATATACACAATGTGAAAAGATAAGTGTTATCTTGGTCATGTTGCATAATTTTTTTCTGTAGTATTAGTTTTGTTAATATTTCCCTTGGAATTTTTTGTGGTATGGAAGATTAAACTCAGGACCTTCACATTAAGCTACATCCCCAGCCCTTAAAAATTTTTGTTGCTGTTGTTAATTTTTTTTTTTTCCGGTACCAGGGATCGAACTCAGGACCTTGCGCTTGCCAGGCAAGCACTTATGCCACTGAGCTATACCCCCAGCCCCTGCTGTTAATTTTGAGACAGGTCTAAGTCACTAAGTTGTCCGGACAGAGCTCCAACTTGTGATTTTCCTGCTTCAGTCTCTAGAGTGAGGTAATTACAGACAAGAATTTTTTCTTATTTTAAACTTAAGAGACATTGGGTTATATTTTTCTTTTTCTTGTACTGTGTTTATTTAGTTTTAATAGCAGGGCACTACAAGCCTCATAAAATGAGCTTATTAATGTTCTTTCTGTGTTATCTTTCCATTATTATAACACATACCTGAGGTAATCAGCTTATAAAATGAAAAGGATTATTTTTGGCTCATGCTTTTAGAGATTTAGTCCAAGATCAGGCAGACCCATTGCCTTATGCCTCTTGTGGGAAGAAATAAACAGGGAACACATAGCAAATAAAACTCTTCAACTCATAATTTGAAAATGAGAGGAAGAGGGAGGGGCTGGTGTCCCCATATCCCCTTTAAGTGCATGCTACCAAAGACTAAAATCCAGCCACTAACCCCACCTCTGTGAAGTTCCCACTACCTCTCAGTAGTTTCAGGGGTGGGAGTTCAAGCCTTTAACACATGGGCCTTTGGAGGATACTTATCCCAACCATAGCACCTTCTTTTCTACATTTTAGAAGAGATTGTATAAAGTTGGTGTTAATTCTCTTTAAATGTTTCACAGACTTAACCAGCGAAACCATTTGGGTTTGGCTACTTCTTTTCTACATGCATTTAATTACTAATTCAACTTCTATATTATTAATAGACATTTCAGATTATCTACTTCATTTTGGTTAAGTTTTGGCAGTTTAGCTTTAAATTATCAAATTAATGAGGATTAAGTTGTAACATTCCTTTATAATCTTCTTAATGGCTCCTGAGTCTCATAATTCTCCTAGTCATAGAAGTATATATTACATTTCTGATATTAGTGGTTTATATATTTTTCCTTTCATCTCTTTCTAGAGGTTTATTAACAGTACAAATTTTTTTGATGACCCACATTTTGCTTCACTGAGTCTCTCTACTGTTTTCAATTTCATTCAGTTTACTTTTCATTTTTATTATTTGCTTCTCTTTGGGTTCAATTTGCTTTCCTTTTTCTAGTCTCCTGCAGTAGGAAGTTTCTTTTCCAATGTGAACATTTAGTACCACAAATATACTCCCTTCCCTTCAGCTCTACTTTAGCTGCATCTCATATATTTTTGTATGCTATTTAGTTTATACATTTAGTCAAATCCATTTCCAATTTCCTTTGATCCTTCTTTTTACACTCATGGATCATTTAGATGTATGCTAATTTCCAAGTGCTTAGATATTTTTCCTGTGTCTATTAATTTTTAGTTTTGTTCCATTATGATGAGAGACCACAGACCATATAATTTTGCTTTTTATATAAGTGTTGCAGTTTCTGTTGTAACCCAGAATATGATCTAGCTTCATGAATACTCAAGAGGCACTTGAAAAAAAAGGTGCATTCTGCTACATATAATGTCATTTATATACTGTTGGTTTACTGTGTTCCTCAGATTTTTTACATCCTTGTTGATTTTTTTTGTCTATTACAATTAATAGTTGCTGAGAGAAGAGGGGGGAATAATTTAAGCCTAACTGTGAACTCGTACACTTCTTTCAGTTGTGTCAGTGTTTGATTCTTGAATTTTCCATTTCTGCTGTTAGATATAAACATATTTGTCTTCAAAATAGATTAACCCTTCAATTATTATTAATGTACTCGTATGTGGTAACTTTTTGTTCATGAGTCTATTTTGTGCCACTTCTTTCTCATCCCCTAGGTTTTGGCTGAGAAATCTGATGTGCCATTTCTCTCTTGCTTCTATATTTTACCTTTGCCTTTAGTTTTTAAAAATTTAATTGTGAAACCTCTTTGTATGAATTTCTTTGGATTTATTGTAGGTAGTATTTGTTCGGATTCTTGAATCTATGGGTTTAAGTCACTCATCAACTTGGGAAGTTTTCAGGTATTACTTCTTCAAGTGCTCTTTCAGCCCTACTCTCCTTCTCCTCTAAGACTCTATCTTATTCCTTATACTGAAACTCCAGATAGCACAAAGGTATGAATGTAAAAAATAAGGTGTAAAGATACTAGTACAAACTGCTAATATAAATTTGAATAGATGATTCAGTCATCTTAGCAGTTATCAGTGGCACAGTGAGGTTGAGAAAATATTTTGTAGATTAACTAATGAATGTTATATAAACACATCAAAGTAAATGTTCCATTTTTATGCAAAGTTGGAACAAGAAAATTTTATGATTAAATTATGTACTTCCTTCTGCAACTCTGTGTTTCATTGCTTCAAGACAATGCTTTAATTAAGGTTTATGTGACAAAACTGCCATATGATGTAACTTCTACTTGCACTATAAAATTATTGTTGAGTACACTAGCATGTACTTTATTGCTCTCTAGAATAGGTTCCACACAGTGAATTCTGTTTAGGATTTAGTAGGAAGGAAGATTCTAATTTTCTGGAACCTGTCTTAGATAATATAAAATGCTACTTGTATCTTCACTTTTGTCTTGATGGCCAGGAAGCTCAGAGGTAACTTTAGTATTTTAATAAACAAAAAATAATACTTTAATAAGCAAATTTGCTTCAACTTCCTCTTCACTTTCTGCACTCTCTATTCCAGTATTTCATTATGACATCATGACTCAAAATCATTTTGGAAGCAGTTATAATGTAAAAGGAAAGTTTAAGGTCTCTTTTAATGACAAGGGTTCTAGGCTGATGGTTTCTTTACTGTTTGTATAAGGACCACAAATTCAAAAGAGAATGAATACCGTACCGGTACTACCAGGGGAACTGGACAGCTACATGCTAATTGTGAAAGCAAAATATAGTGGCAAATATATTTTGGTGACTGGGATCTCACTGCTGCTACAGTTACTATAATATCAACATCCTAACTTTAGCTAAAAATAATGAAGATTTAAAGTTTCTTACTTTCAGAAAGTTTGTGCATCCCTAGAAACACCTTTCTGCTGAGAACTACTCAGAAAACTTGTCTGCAGCTTCTGCTTACTACGTCTCACTTTCACTGTTTGGTTGGTGGCATCTTCAACATCTACAGTCTGGCTACACATACGGTTTTGAGAGGAAGAAGCTGTGGAAATTCAATTATGAATAATCACAGCTGCCAAAAAGTAGAAAATTTTAGTTGCAGGTAAATACACAGTCATATTTTGCTGAGAATAATAATAAAAAAATATTATTTTACATAGATACAGACTTACTTACATAGTACTCTAAATCGTAAGCTACGATCATCACAGAAAAAGTTACAAAAATTTTTGCTTTCATTAAAAATGTATAGTTAATTTCACTGTTGATCAAAGTGAAAATTTTTTCTTAGTATTTCTTAATTATCACTTATAAAGGAGATACTATATACATTGAGATTTTACCTCTTTCAATATCATCCATCAGAGATGTCGGGGACATTTTGTCTTCAGATGGAGAATGCTTTACAAAGCTGGGAGTCCTACTTGAATTTCGCATATGTTGCTGCTGCTGCTGTTCCACATAATTGTGAACTTTACTGCTTCCTTCAACCCTGTAATTAAGAATCTCAAAAATCAAAACAACTATGATAGCAATGTGAGTTTCAACTAACAAACTTACTAAGTTTGGCCCTTTACTGTTTTCCTTAGAAATTGTTAAAATGATATTCAAGAATTACAATGCTACTTCATTGAACAAGTTTTTGTTCAGTTTGGTTTTGTTTCTATCAAGTACCTACTATATACATGGCATGTGTACAGATCAGGTGATGGATACGATTATGAATGAAAACAAAACCCCTGCTCAAATGGAGCATATAATACATTCACTAATGACTAAAATAATAGGAAAAGTGTAAGTGTATAGTAGGTAAAATGTTTTCTCTAAGTTCTACCTGTATAATTTTTGTTAAAACTAAAACTCTCACATTCATAATTTGAATTCAAATCCAATTCATAACTTTAAGACAGACATGTTAATAAATGAATTTATATACTTTTCTTTCAACATCTTTAATATAAGAGTGTATAAAAAATTATGCTTGACCTCTGCCTCTACAATTCTTCTTTCACAAAGTATTCAACAGCTCACTTTTTAAAAATCTTTCTGCAGGTTTCACCTTGCAGATCAGGATGGCCTACAGTTCACTCTGTAGCCCAGGCTGGCCTTGAACTCACAGAGACCCTCCTGCCTCAGACTCTTGAGCACTGGGATTACAGGTGTGCACCACTACATCCAGCCTTAACAGCTCACTCTTAATGTTCACTCTCAAAAACACTGGTTTATATATTTTTCTATTTTCCACATTGTTTCATTTAGTTTCTTTCTTGGAAAGATGTTTCAAAACAGAACTGTAAACATGCCAATACCTGGTTAAAAAGATTTTAATATTTAACCATTGTCTGCAAGAAAATGTCCTAATTTCTGAGTTAATATTGAAGGCATTAACCTCAACCTATTTTTACAACCTTACCTCTAACATCCTTACCACTATAAACACTATCCCCTGCTTTCCAATGTTTGTACCCAAGTAAAGAGAAAATTTCTGCTCTGTTCAAAGAGGTCATACTCATTGGCCTTGAAAAGTTGGATATATTCCTGCCTCCAAATCTCACTTATATCCTTTAACCTTGTATCCTTTCTGATCAATTTTAATGTTTTTGTATGTGGTTCTTGGAGATTGAATCCAGGGCTTCACACTGGACTGCATTCTCAGACTATTTTATGTTTTATTTTGAAATATGGTCTCATTAAATCCTACATTACCTCTGATGGACATGAACTTGAGATCCTTCTGCCTCAGCCTCCTAGCTGGGTTTACAGGGTGTGCTATGCTGGGCACAAACTTTAATAGTAAGAATCAAAGAAGATGCGGGAAGGACAGATGAAGGGATATTAACAAGTATCTTTCCAAGCTCCTTCTGTGAGCTGAGGTTGGACTCTGACTTATTTTTAATAAACACTCAAAGTAATTTTTATGATCCTAATTAACATCCTCTCAAGACACATCATCAATCAGGTTTCCCTGAATATCCTAATCAATTATGACCTCTCCCTTCTCTTAATTCCTAGAGCAATTTTTGTCTCTACAGCTTTTACACTAAGTGCCTTTATATTGCATGGTAAATTATTCATCATCTACTTCCAAAAAGGATGTGAGATGGTTCTACTCTCTTGCTCACTGGTCTGTTAATCTGATTAAAATATAGAAGTCTTGAGATTACTGTTTATGTAACAAATTCATTTTTACAGTGCCTTACATAATCTAGAAGCAAAACACATTTTTATGAGCAAAGATGAAATTTTTTGGAACATATAAATGCTCCTTTCAATCTAATTCTGTGAAAGCCTCTATAATAGAATAAAAGATATACATATGGCCTGCATTCAGTAACAAAACAAGCTTTCATACTCCACAGGGCAATGTCAAAATCTGGCTAGGGCTCTTCAAAAAATTTAAACTGAAAGGCTAAAAGTTCTTTTTTACATGTAGAAATAACCCTAAATAGTAACCAAACTTTAATCTGATTTCTTTCCTGACATTTCCTTCGACATTTGTATGTCGATAAAGTGATTTATCTCATGGAACGACCTACCTTGTTCTCTTTACAGTGATGTTGCTGCTCAGTTTTTCTAGTCGACATTCTCCAGTATCATGGTTAATAATCAAAATGCATTCTTTTAAGTATGGTTTCTTTGAACCTTTGAAAACAGTTACCGGTGTAGTTGAACCCTGTTTTAAAAGTTAATTATCATTACTTGATATTTATTATAGAAATTCAGGTGGGCTGGGTTTGAGTGCTTCTCGTACTGTGTTTTTCAATTCATGTTATACACATCAATTATAAGGAGCTTGGTTAAAAACAAAAAAAAACACAGGTGGTATAAGAGAAATGTTAAATACTCAAAGCAGCTATTATTGAGGAAAAGGAGGAGGTACTTACCCTGAAACAGTAGGATTTGTTTCATTGGTTTATAACGGGCATTGGGATTGAAAACAAAATAATATATTTTACAGGTAAGGAAACAGAAGGCTTGAATCATGTTTCCCATACTCCCTCTCTTTCCTTACTGCTTCACAAATTTAATTTTTAAAACCTGACATTTCCTTAAAATGGTACTGCCCTATGAAGATTAAGAAAAATGAATGTTAACAAGAAACACCTGTTAAACTAAACTCACCGATCAATTTTAGCTTCATTAAGAGTGAGAAAAACACATATCATGTGCTTCGTAATATATGAGAAAGTACACATCCACTGAGAACTTGAGTAAAAAAAACCGTAAACCTCCAAAGAATCTAATTCCCATCAAACCGCAAACAATCTATAACGCTCACCGAGCCTTCAGATCTCTACCAGGGATATAAAAATGATGTACTGTTAGTATATCCCCCCAAAAGGAAGGCGATCAGAGATGGGGGAGGGAGGAAAGGAAAGGGATGAGAAAAAAGGTCTTAGGTGGGGTGAGGTGCGTGGGGCAACCCCACACCGCGCTATAAGCATTCCTGTACCATACACATGTGCTAACAAATTAAAACAAAGCAACTACCACTTGTGGAAAATATGGGGAATACAGAAACAAGTTAGATAATACTAATTATTAGAAATAATTCTAAGGCAGTTTAACCAGTAAACCAGTGGCTTAAAAAAGAGAAAGGATTTTCATTTAAAAAAAGACAGGAATTCAAAACCCAAATACAATGCAGGAATCTTATTTGGATTCTAACTAGGATGTTTTAAAGACAAATGTCTTGCAAAGACATTTTTACCAGGTATGGTGGCACATGTATATAATCTCGACTCTTTGGAGGCTGAGGCAAGAGGATTGCTCATGAGTTCCAGGCCAGCCTGCACTACAAATGAATTCAAGGCCAGCCTGATCTGTTTAGTGTGAGACTCTGTCTCAAAAAAGCAAAACAAAAAGCCCAAACAAACAACAAAGACATTTTTGAGACTCTCATGAAAATGTGAAGATAGACTAACTGTAATTATTATGTTAGGTGTGATAATAGCATGACATATAAGTAAAAATAAAAATGTCCTTCTTAGAGAGTCATAAATATTAATATAAGGAATGGCATAATGTCTGACAATTGCTTTAAAGTACGTTGGGGGTGGGCGCAGCAGTGAGAAAATAATTAGTGATTGACACATACACAGATTCTTCACAGTGTTTTGTCTTACGACTACATCTACCTCTACCACCTCCAAAACTGAAGTTTCATTATTTCCTTGCTTTATTCCACATATATGTACTACTAAACAATATTCTGTGCTTGATTTTGAACTTTATATGTGTATTAAATTTCTAAGCCAGTAGTTAATTTTATCAGATAAAATATTACAGCAAATCAAAAAAGGATGACTTAATAGGTTAAAGGCCTGCCATTAAAGAAATTAATAATTACGAAAGAGCTCCTAAATGACCACTAGAGGGAGTATGAGATAAGCTTAGTGACGGGGAAGTAGGTTACCAATTGGTGAAAACTTTGAAAATGATGAAAGTGAAAGGAACAGGTTTGCTTGGTTTTTTTAAAACTTCTAAGACTAAAGTAGTCTGCATGAAGTCAAGAATGCACAGCACATAAAACATACCTGGGGTGACCCTAGAAAGGTTAGTTGTAGAGCGCTCAAGTGAGGCCCTGATAACTGGAGGGCTAGGAACACCATCGTGACAAGTGGCTCCGGGGCTGCTAAAGTCATTTTTGGATGTCTTGAAAATATGTAAGATATCCCTAAGCAGCAACCTCGAACTCCAAATTATAGTTAACGAGAGATTTGTGCAATAGGTTTTTCTTAAAGGCATGTAGAAGCAAGGGCTTTACAAAATCTGTAATAAATGTTTAGTCCAAACAACAGGAACAATTTCTGGTCATAGGTCACAAGTTTTCATAATTTCTATACTTGTAAGTTTTATAAAATTAAACTTTCTCATTAAACTGAGCAACATTCCTAATTTGTAATTTTTGTGGATAAGGAAATCTGACCATATTGGTTCCCAACCTTAAACATCTGTATGCACTCTTAAAAAAACTTTAAGTACTCTCACTCTTAGTACCTGTTGGTGACCATCCCTGCCCCAAACTCTGCCCAGCTTTCACTACCCATCATTCTCCTCTCTACTGCTATGAGATCAACTGCTTTATTTATCTTTATTTTGTTTTTTAAAGGGAAAAAGTAAAAATAACAAAACAATTTCAAAACCAGGTTAGTATAGAGTTACAATAATTAGTGCCTTGCATATTATCATCTTCATAGCAGTTATTCAGAGTACAAGGTATGGGCATGGTATCTGGTCCAAACAATATTAGCACAAGACTTGCTTTGAACTAGGAGAAACTAGCGGTATAATTATATTCTTTATTAATATATTTTTTTCTTTTTCCGTCCTTCCTTTCCCCTTTCCTCCAATACAGATCAACTTTTAGATTCAACATGAGTAAGGTTATATGATACTTGTCTTTCTATGCCTGACTTATTTCACCTTATTATCTCTAGTTCCATACATGTTGCAAATGGAAGGATTTCGTTCTTTTTTTAATGAATGAATTGTATTACATTATATATATGTAGCATATTTTCTTTATCCATTCATTACTGGGTAGATACTAAAGTTTTCTCCATATCTTGGTGTTACGGTTGATACATTCTATCAACTTGGGGAGTCTAGAGGTTTGGCTGAGTGACTCAGCAGGAGGGGCGCTTGCTTTGTATGTATCCTGAGCCTGTGGAAGAGCAGGGCATGGAGATTATGTGAGAGCTAACAGGCCCCCAGTGGGGAAGTAGCCTGTTTACAAGGTAAGGGAAGGAAAGAGGCTGCTTGCAGCCATTCTTCCCTTTTGCTGGTTGTTTTTGCTGCATTCTGCCTCTATGAGCCCTCTACCATGTGCCACTCTGCCTCGAAGCCAGTCAAGTATGGACTGAAACCTCCACAAACTGTAAGCTAAATAAACCTTTCCTTCCTTCATTTTGAGCGTTGGGTATTTTGTCTCAGTAACGAGAGAAAAGTAACCAAGACACTTGGCTAGTATGAATTATGTGGAAATGAACTTAGGCTTGCATATATTTGTTCAATATACTATTGCATTTCGTTTGCATATAGCAAAGAGTGATATTGTTGGATCATATGGTAGTTCTATTTACAGTTTTTTGTATAATCTCCACGCTGTTTTTGCATAATGCCAACACCAGTTCATACTTCCACCAACAATGCACCAGGATTCCTTTTTCTCCCCAGCCTGGCCAGTATTTATTTTCTTTAGTTTTTTGGTAATAGCCATCCTTACTTGAATAAGGTGATACCTCATTGTAGTTTTAATTTGCATTTCCTGGATGACTAGTGATGCTGACCATCTTCTTCATGTGCCTCTTTGGCCAGCTGTATTTCTTCTTTCAGAAGTATCTGTTTAGATCTAATGGTTATTTTTATCAGATCACTTGGATTTTTTGTCTGAAAATCCAAAATCTATAGCTTTTTTAACACAAACATGACACTACAAGTAGAAAGTTGTGTGTTTCACACCCTGAAACTGTGTCATACACACAATTACTACATTATATGAAATTACCTTCAGGTTATAGGTATAAGGCATACATGGAAGGTAAGGGCTTAGACGTAGGTCCTAGCCTCAAGATACCTCATTATACATACACAAATACAGATCCAAACAATTTAGAAATCTGAGACACTTTTGGTCCCTAGCATTTCAGATAACCAGAAATGTTTCAGATTTCTGAAGCTTTTGAATTTTGGAATATTTGTATATGCATAATATTTGGCAATGGGACCCAAGTCTAAATATGCAATTCATTTATTATCCATATATACTCTATACATGTAGCCTGAAACTTTACTTCTGGTCCCAAGCATTTTGGAAAAGGGATATTCAATCTGTACTCTGAAATCTCTCCAATACCACAAATCTAATCATTTTACTTTTTTACTTAAAATCTTCTAATGGTTCTTAAATATACATAAGATAAAATTCTCTACATTGTACCTTAAAAGATCCTTCACAATCTGATCCCAGCCTACTGTCCCAGTTTCTACGCCTGTTAATCATTTTTCATTATACTGTGATTAAGATAAAGTTATTTGTTCCACAAACTCCTTGTTCTTTTAGCAGTACAGCCTTTCACAAATTATTCTGTTTAATAAGAGAATCCTACTCCTTGTCTGCCTGCTGAAATCCCACTTGTACTTTAAAGGATCAGTTCAATTATGTTTGCTTTGTGAAATCCTGTGAGATGCCATGAAACAGAGTATTTGATTACATTTGTGTGCTTGTACAGAATTTTGATACTTACTAACTTAAACTGCCATATGTTTTGTGTGTGCATGCGCTAACAAATTAGAACTATGTGAGGGACATTTTATTGTCCTTACTTCAGAGTATAAAATCTGGCTCATAATTAGAATTCAATAAATATTATTAGATCTCCATAGTTTTTATGTCATTCACTATAGTGTTCTTAAAATTATGAAATGGATAAGAGGGTTTTAAAATTGCTTCCACCAAAACAGTTGACAATATGGATTTTTGCTGTTCTACGCTTATTAAGTAATTAACCAACCATTGCTATATGAACTTTGCAATTGTTTTCATTTAAATTTAGTGGCAATCCAGCAAAAAAGTGATCATTTTAGTCTTAATGTACAGGACACTTACTTCTATATTTGGCAGCGTTATCGTCACCTGTTCACCTTTGCCGACCTCCAAATGTCCTTCACAGGAAGTGTCAATGGAAGCAGGCTTGAAGTCATCTAAAAATAAATGTATATTTTATGTGAAATTATCTTCAGGCTATGTGTGTAAAGTATATATGAATGATAAATGAATTTCCTATTTAGACTTGGGTCTCATTGCCAAATATTATGCATATACAAATATTCCAAAATTCAAAAATTTCAGAAATCTGAAACACTTCTGGTCCCAAGCATTTTAGAAAAGAGATACTCAATCTATACTCTGAAAAACCACAAATCTCATTATATTACTTCTTTGTTTAAAAACCTCTAATGGTTCTCCAAAATACATTTTATAAAATAGAGCGATAACTTGATATAAAAATAAGTGAATATCAGAGTAGTAAATTGTTTTAAGAAGTCAGCAATTAAAATGGTATAGAAGAGTCTTCATATTAAAAATAAAATACAAAGTCAGGCCTGGTGGTATATGCCTGTAATCCCAGCACTCAGGAGACTGAGGCAGGAGGATTCCCATGAGTTCTAGGCCAGCCTGGGCAACATAGTGAGTTCAAAACCAGCCTGAAATGCACAGCAAGACCCTGTCTCAAACAAACAAACAAACAAACAAACAAACAAACACACTAGATAAAATACGGTCCCATTTATTTTATTTTTTTTTCTTTTTTCTTTTTGTCATACCTGGGATTGAGACCCAGGCCCCTGCACTTAGTTTTTTTTTTGTTGTTTTTTTTTTTTAATTTTAAAAGTAAAAGAACAAAAACATATTAACAAACAGACACAAAGTAGCATAAGAAATAGGACAATCAGAACTGATTTATAGACAAGGTGACAGGGACTCAACAATGGTTGTTGCTTTACCTATTGATAACTTCGAAGTGTATATTCATGAACACAGATACAGACATGCAAAATTGGTCAAACAATTAATCATCTCAACAACAGAAAAAAAAAAAAAAAGAAACCGGAAAGCATTAACAAAGAGACACAAAGTAGTACAATAACAGTATGATCAGAATTGAATTATAGACAAAGCAACAGAAAACCAACAATAGTTGCTGCATTGCATATTGATATCTTCAAAGTATATGCTCAGGATAACACATACAGACATACAAGATTGATCGAATAACCCGTCATCAACTGTTCCTTAGCATTAAGTGACATAATACAATAGTAGAACCATGTTAGCCCTCCTGCACATATGTATCTACATATATACACACATACATTTTTGCCTCTTTTTTTTCTGCTTTCCCTCGTCCCATCTGTTCTTTGCTTTTGAACAGATTTCCTTCATGTCTCTTAGTTTATATTCCCACCCTCAGGTTCTTACGCCAGTGACACAATACATTGCCTGCTCATGTACTGATTTATTTCACTTACCCTGCACTTAGTTTCAACCCCAGCCCTTTTTCTTTTTTAAATTTTGAGACAGGATCTAAGTTACTTGTTGCTTAGGCCAGACTTGAACTTGTGAGCACTGGAATCACAATCGTGTGCCACCATACATGAGTCCCATTTTATTTACATATGCTTAATTCTTTGAAAAAATGAAATAGCCATACTCTAAAACAATATTCTTCAAACCATATTAAAGTTCCATTTAAAAATGAACTAGACTATGATGTTATACTGCTAAAAGCTAAATAATGGTGGTGTTTGCAAAACTTGCTGAAAAACTAATGCAGGACATTTTTAATTTTCAGTCTTTTTCTCCTATAATTTTCTTTTTTATAAATTGATTTTAGGAACAGTGTGAAGAAGAGGCAAGAAGGACCACCAGACCACGCAAAGCTGTGTTGCTGCATCTCATGTCCAGCACTTGGGTCACGCCACTGTCACCACCATGCCCGAGAGAAAGGCTGAAGTAGGTGCTAAAGGTGATACAGCCCAGGTGAAGGATGAACCACAGAGAAGATCTGCAACATTTTCTGCTAAACCAGCTCCTCCAAAGCCAGAGCCCAAGCCTAAAAAGGCCCCAGCAAAGAGAGAGAAGGTCTCCAAAGGGAAAAAGAGAAAAGCTGATGCCAATAAGGATGGGAAAAACCCAGCAGAAAATAAAGCTGCTAAAACAGATCAGGGCACAAAAAGCTGAAAGTGCTGGAGATGCCAAATGTAGTGTGTGCACTTTTGATAACTGTCCTTCTGTACAGTTTGAAATACTATTACCAAATTTTATTAAAATATAGACTTTTACTTTTTTTAAAGCTATGTTGTTAGCACATGAAACACGTCATTGTTTAAGGGAGAAGGAGCATATATCACTAGTACAATGTCTCCAACACTGGATTTTTTTTTTTTTTGTACTGGGAATTGAACTCAGGACCTTGTGCTTGCTAGGCAGGTGCTTATGCCACTGAGCTATATCCCCAGCCCTCCAAAGCTGGAGTGATGTGGGGAAAGCACCTTTCCCTGCTACTTTTGAGAGACTTCCTCTTGGCTCCCAGGAGGAGGGAGTCCCTCATGTTGACATATGTGGCCACTTGGGCATAAATGCCTTGTGGTATGGGACAATTCCCAGTTAATGTATGTCCTCCTTCCCTCTGACATCAGCATGGACTTAACTTCCTTAAGCCTGGAGACCTACTGGGAACTGATTCCTAAAACTGATGTTACCAGGCTGTCCAGCAATCTGGACTTGCCAGTAATATTGAGACAGTTTGATGTTTGGTAGTCCATCCAAGAAGGGAGTGCAAGGGGCACTGTACATTGTCAATGACTATGTGCCCATGTCCTGCCTGAAATACCATGATTGTTTCTGAGAAGTGTCTTTAATAAAACTGGATACAGTTTGGCATGGAAAAGAAATTAATTTTATTGGTTCACTTCAGATAAATATATATAATGATCATATTCATTATAGGGAATTTGTACCTGTACATAATATTTCTTGATTCTTTTTTCCCCCAATCTCCTACCCCACTTCAACCCCTCTTCCCTTCCTTATTTATAAAAGTTTGTTTCCATGTTTTCTTCTATTCGCTTTTGTTTTTCTTTTCCTTTCTTTCCTTCCCCTCTTCCCCCTCCCTTGTTCCCTTTCCCATTTCCCATAATTTTCTGAAACCATCTTGGGCAGCTCTACCACTTGTCTGCCGTTCTAGCAGAATAAATCCAAGAGTACACAAAGCGTTCTTAAATTTCCCCGAAGTACTAACAGTGAAACTTGAAAAAAGTTATCTTTTTAACAGTTTAAATTTTTTACAGATAATTATACCACTAAAGGATGTGTAGGCCTCTGCGTTCTCTCTTGCATAGTGACCCGCCCCCTTGCACTGTAGGGTGTACTTCTTTTCCTACTTTTACTTGATCCAAACTTACTCTGCAAAACCTGTTTCTTTCCTGTCTTTAATAAAACTTTGCTAACATTTTAAAACATGTGCAAGTTTCACCAAATCAGAATTTGTCACTTCAGAAGAATTTAAAAGAAACTTTAATTTTGAACTAAATCATATCTCAAATAATGGTATTAAAATCCATCATCTAGAAAGAATTTAGAGTGCTAAAATGTCACATACTGAAGTTTAAAACCTCTTAAGATATAGAAGCCATTTAAAATATTCCTATCAATATACATAGTAACTGAGTGACTGATTATTCTGAGACATAGCTCCTTAGGTTATACTTATTTTTTAAGTTAACACTTTATTGACTTAAAGGAGGGAGAAAAAAGGAGGATGAAGAGGATGGTGAAGAGGGGGAGCTGGAAGGAGTGGAGGAAAGGGAGGAAGAGGAAGGAAGGTGGAGGGGGAAAAAGAGGAAGATAGAACACTGCCCACCTCGCAGAAACCCTTGCCTCAACGATTTATCTTTATACTAACAGCCCAAAAGGCAAAAGTCTAAATTCAAAGTACTGGCTATTTATTGGTCACATTTAGGGAACAGATGCTATCAAGGAGAACTTTCCAATACTTATGAAATCATCACTGTCAATAAACAAAGGCTGGCCCCTTGCGTCACAGCGACAATTATTATAGCTGACATTCATAGAACATTTCCTACATGTCAGGCAACATCCTTGGTACCTCATGTTTAATTCTTTTTTTTTTT
>PVLD010018012.1:0-40155 GCA_004027595.1 Dinomys branickii | reverse complement strand
TTTTCACACTTTTGGTTCAGGTCTGTTATTTCTTTGCTGAGTTTCTGTCCGGTTGACCTGTCTCTTTGCGTCAGAGGGGTGTTTAGGTCCCCTATTACAATAGTGTTATTAGTTATTTGATTTTTTACGTCTGTCAAGATTTGACTTGTAAAGTTAGGTGCTCCATGGTTTGGTGCATAAATGTTTAGGATTGTTACCTTTTCCTCTTGCAGCTTTCCCCTAAGTAGTATGTAGTGGCCTTCTTTATCTCTTTTGGTTGTTTTTGGTTTGAAGTTTACATTGTTTGCAAACATAATAGCTATCCCTGCTTTTTTGTGGGGACCTGTTGCATGGAGAATTGTTTTCCAACCTTTAACTTTCAACCTATGGATTTCTTTTTGAGTAAAATGTGTTTCCTGTATACAGCATATCATTGGATTGTGTTCCTTAATCCACTCTTCCAATCTTTTCCTTTTGACTTTTGAGTTGAGGCCATTTACATTAATGGTTATCATGGTTATATGTTGGCTTATTCTAGTCATGTTATTTACTTGATGTTTTTCTTCATTTGTTGACTGTTTACTTGCTTGTTCTGTTTAGGGAGTTATTTCTAGTGTTCTTGGAATTGTGGTCTCTTTTTTTCTCTGTGTAGAATATCTTTTAGTGCTGTTTTCAATGCTGGTTTGGCACTCATGAAGTTCTTCAGTTGTTCTTTGTCATGGAAATATTTTATTTCTCCATTGAATTTGAAGGATAGTTTTTCAGGATACATCAGTCTGGGTTGGAAGCTGTTTTGTCTCAGAATCTGTAATATCTCGCTCCAAGCTCTTCTTGATTTCATGGTTTCCGTTGAGAAGTCTGCTGTGATTCTGATGGGCTTTCCTTTATAGGTGATCTGTTTCATTTCTCTAGCAGCTTCTAATATTGTGTTCTTTTGCTGCATATTTGGTATCTTGACTATTATATGCCTGTGTGTGTTTTTCTTTGGGTTATGGATCATTGGGGTTCTATATGCCTCGATTAACTGAACTTCAGTATCTTTTACCTTGTTTGGGAAATTTTCTGCTATTATTTCAGCAATTATTCTTTTTATATCATTTGTGAGGTCTCCTGCTGTTTCACACACTCCTATAACTCGAGTATTGTTACGTTTTGCCTCATCTTGGAGCTGTTGGATTGACTTTTCTTGTGTCTTTGATGATATCATGAGATTCTTCCTTTCACGCTCATAAGCTGCCATGCTGTCTTCAAGTTCTGAAATTCTATCTTCAGTTTCATTTAAACGGTTTGGCATGCTTTCTGTGTAAGTTTTCAAATCCTGGCATTCTCTTTGGACCTGTTTCATTATTGGTAATTCATTCCTAAATTGCTCTTGTAACGTTTCCATTTGTTTCCTATTTTCTTCTAGTCTTTTGTGTATTTCTTCTCTATGTGAATGGAACATTTCTTCCATCATTGTTTTCAGCTCGTTTTTTGTGTGAGAAATCATTTTGGGTATGGGGCTTATTTCTACTTTAAGCTCTTTTATGGCCTGTTGGAGTTGTTTCATTTCGGATGCAATTGTTTCATAACTTGCAGGTATGTGGCTTCCTGGTTCCCCTGTATCCTCACATTCAAAACTTGTTCTGGGTGGGGTTGAGTTTTGAGACTGCGTTTTGTTCCTCTGTTTTCCCATTTTTGGGCATCAGATTCAAAATGTGGAGCTATAAATTCCCCAGGCAGTTCAGCAGGCAAAGGTCTGCTGCAGAGGCTGCTCCAATGATTCCTTCTCTTTGGGAAATGTCCCTGAAGCTGTCTGCTGAGATTTCCGCTTCTACTCCCTACCCCGAGACCTGGCTGGGGCGCATAAACAGTTCACTGCCCCAGGGACCTTGCAGGCAGGCCACTCAGGTGTTCCTCCCTGGGTGGAGCTCCTCCCCCCCTCACAAGTCCCGTCGGTGTGCCTAGCCAGCTCTTCCGACCTGGGGGTTCCTGCAGTCAGTAAAGCTGCTTGGATGTCGCTCGCTGGGCGGAGCTTCTTCCCAACTCAGGAAAAACCGGTCAGGGCGCCCAATCAACTCACCCTGGGATCGTGCAGACAGGAATGCCATTCAGATATATCTCCCTGGATCGAGCTTCTTCCCGACTCAGAAATCCTGCCGACCACAGCTGCCACAGTTCGCGCGGCGCTGACTGCAGTGGCGGGGCCCTGAGCGGGATCCCGGACCGCTGACCAGATTGGCGCAATCTGCCCCAGTAGTACGTTCTCTGAGTTTACTCTGCTCCGCCGCCTCCAACAAATCCTGGTTACAGCCACCTCCGAGCCGATCGGGTTCAGGAGCAGGAAGGGTCCGTCCCGCCACAATTGCTCTCTTGGCTGTACGTGGATTGAGCTGAGCTGCGGCCCAAGCACAGCGCCGATCCCTCGGGTGCCCAGGCGAGCTGATTTTTAGGTTTCAGTCCACAGTCAGCTGGCTCCAAGGCAGGGCAGCGAGGGAGAGGGGCCTGTCTGAGGACAGCTGTTCATTGAATGGTGCACAGGAAGCAGAGCACATGTAGTTTCTTAACTGTGAGGATTTTAATTGTCAGAATAATACTAATATTAAACCTGTTTTTTATTGTGTATATTCCTCTAAAATCCATCTGTTAAAATTCTAGCACCCAATGTAATATGATATTAGGAGGTCAGGCATTTGGGAATGTGTTAGATCATGGAATCTTCAGGAGCTGGATCAGTGACCTTACAAAAAGACTTGAGTGCCCTTGTTTCCCCTATTTCTCTGCTTTCTGCCACTTGAGAATACAAGAAGTCAGGCATCTCCAAAGCACTAAGAGGCCCCTCATCAGAAACAGTATCTGATAGACCTTCATTCTAAACATTCCAGCACCTAGAACTGTAAGAGATAAATTTATTTTTTTTATTTTTTATTTTTATTTTTTTTTTTATTTTTATTTTTTTTGCGGTACTGGGGATCGAACTCAGGACCCTGCACTTGCTAGGCAGGCGCTTATTCCACTGAGCTATATCCCCAGCCCCAAATTTATTTTTTTTAAACGCCTATTCAAATGGACCAACTAAAAATACAGGAAATTAAAATAAAATTAAATGTTTTATTAAATACTAAGGAATAAGCTATCCCAATTATTTTCTGAGGGAAGAGAGTTTAACTTGTACTAGGAAAACCCACTTGCAAGCAGTGGAACTATTCAGTATTATGCAGTAAAAAAGACAGATTCAACTTGCTTTTGAAAATTCAACTCTGAGAGATGCCTAAAAAATGAGGGAGCTGAATAATTTTGTGTTTTACCTCTAAAAGGAATTTACATGGAGAAAGTAATATTTGTAAATACTTGTATTGTTATCTGGTAAAGTTGCTGTTCACCCTGTCAACATAGGTTAATGAGTTGCTAATGTGTGTGAGTTGCCATGAATAACAGAAAATATAAACATAATAAGGAAGAAATATTCTTCCTTAATACCAGTAAGAATTTTAGTTCAAGTAAGGGAGATATTTAAATATTATAGCACATGAACAACTCGGGGGAAGTAATTGTAAATGTGACAGAGTGAATGATTTTCATCTGAATTGCTTATAGAAGTATTGAGCTTTCAAATCATTGTACATTAGAGGGCTTTAATTCCAGAGGGCAAGAACATCCCAGCCTTAGTTTTTATGGCTGTAAAGTTAAAAAAATGCTTTTGCAAATAACTTAGAAGATATTTAGAAGAGCAAAAGATAAATATAATTGAAGTAGCTTAAAAATTTTAAAGACTAAAAGTAACCTTTTTGTATGCAGGACTAAACTCCTAACTAAAGTTGATACAGAGCCTGTTCTGCTCTTTGAGTCTCTTCTTAGTAAACTGAACATGCTCCATCTTCCATAATTCTTTAGGTTTATATTAGATACTGCATTCATTTATGTGATGATACAAAAGAAGTAATTTAGTAAAATAATGTCCAGGTTGTTTGAGTTCAGAATTTACTTTGTGAATAATATGTTCCACACAGCTAAATAAAGGTCAAAGAAAAAAATTAGTTCTGTTTCAAGAATCATATATACTATGTCAGGCTTTAGACAGACAATCAAATTACTGATGATCTTTAGGCAAAGATAATCAAATTACTGATTTACATATTTGTTAATTTAATTAACTCACTCAAGCTAATCCCGCAAACGAGATGAACTGGCCCATGTATAAACAGTCACCTAGGAGAACATTCTTTGCAGAGATCTCTGCATGAAAAATGGGGTGAGGTCAGACCACGAGTATCCTCCCTGCTACTCCTGCAGGACAGAAGCTATGGCCAATGAGAAAGAGGTACTTCCCGTGCTTAGAGGAATGAAGTCACTTTGCTTTTTCATCCCTCTTGGAATTAGGGCTCCTTTTCTTACTGAAATGTTATGAAGACCCACAGAGTTCTATTTTCATGACATGGGCACCAGGTCCTAAGCTTTGGCTTGTCTTTGCAAAATCCTTCCTCTGAAACAGCTTATCCATTTGTGCTTAAGATGTCACTTCTTTGGTTAGTCAATGGGACAGAAATTATTTATCATAAAAGACAATGATCGTATTTCATTTTGAGACTCAAGAAAGTCTGCCCAGACCGAAAGGCTGTGCGTTATTCAAAGAAAATCTCCTACCCCAAGAGGAAAGTTATTTTTGGGTTTTGAATGTCTCTATTCCGCCTGCTCACTAGAGAACCAATTGTACTGTCATATTTTAAACCACACTGCTGAACTATTCTTCCCCGGTTTTGCTCCTTATTGAGATGTATGTCTATATATAGATATATTCTCATACCCCTTTGAGGTATGATGCCTTAAAGATTAGCATATGTATAAAGCTCATTAAGATGAATAAAATGTGGATTCAGACAAAGAAGGGTTTGAAGTCCTGGAAGCTTATCCCTTAGAAGCAGGGGCACGCCACGTGATTAAGAGCAAATGTAATTGTGAGGAGCAGGTGTGTAGCTACAGCGCACTAGCTTTTTGACTTCTCTGAGATTGCACCTGTGACTTGTACTATAAGCAGGAGCTATTTCTCTGCACAGGAAATAGATAGCTTTTTAAGGAAGAATTAGTTGCAAAGCAAAATGTTAGTATGAGCACATAATAATAATACAAGTGTAGCTTATAGAATTCGTGATATCTTAGGGGATGCTTTCAAGAATAGCAACATAGCAAATGGTAGAATTGTAATAGAAACCATTGACTTTGGTTTTGGAAGACAGTCACCTGTGTCATCCTACAAACTGTCTAGTTTCTTAGGATTTCAGGTTTCTGAGATTCATCAGGTAGCATTAAAATCTCCTCCTGTTTTGGAATGATGAGAGGCTGAGCTTATGACCAAGTTCATAAGGATAAGTCCTGTTCAACAGCCCATGGTCCTACAACATGCAAACAACTGGAAGAAACAAAGCTGCAGATGCAGAACAAGATTTTACATTTTAACAGAAAGGCAGAATAAATGTGCCTTTGAAAGTTTGAGAAAATTTGAGCTTCGGGATTCACATTTACATTGGAGGGCAAAGTAGCAGTTCTTTGAAAGGCATGCACTTGAGGTGAGAGCGGAGAAGGAACCAAACAATGCTCTTAAGTTCAGAAGGTTTACCTAAGTCTCACCGGCCATCCCAGCTTCTGCGGCAGCTTCTGGCCTCGCGCCCAGGACCCACTGCACAGTGCCAGATGTTGATCAGTGCATTGACTGATAAACACCTATGATGTGCTTTCATTTAAAGATTTGAAAAGAAATTAAAAAAATAATAATCTCCCAAGAGCCAAAGAACTAAAAGCTTCACAATATTGAGAATAACTGTGAGGTTAATCACGGTGAGATGAGACTAAAGCTGAGTTGCAGTGAATATCCAGAAGAGGGGACATCTGCAGAGGGCAGGCTTCTATAAGGAAGGGAAGGGGCTGAGGGAAGGGGCTGCAGGAGAAGCTGATCTGTGGGTGAGAGATGAGCAAACATGGGTCACTCAGAAACACAGACCTTTACAGGCTCACCGTGGAATGAAACCCAACGGAAAGTGCAGCAGTACTAGGAGCCGTGCAAATGGGATGTGTTATGGAACATTTTTAACTTTAAGAGGTTTTAGAGTAGCAATTATGCTACAAGACAAAAGATAACAAATGCTAGTGAAGATGGAGAGAAAAAGGGACTTACACACTGCTGGTTGACATATTAATTAACATAGGCATCATGGAAAACAGTGTAGGTGCTCTTCAAAAATTAAAAGGACTTCTCTATGATCCATGAATCTTTTTCCTAGGAATAGACCCAAGGGAAATGAGATCAGTATGTTGCAGAGATAGCTGCAGTCACGTGTTGTTGCTGCACTACTCACAATAACCACGAATGGATTCAACCTAAGTGTCCGCCGACAGATGAAATGAGAAAGAAAATGTGGTGTATACATGCAGCAAATATTATTCGCCCATAAACAAAGAATGACACACCATCATTTGTGCCAGAATAAATGAAACCAGAGGACACACTGTTAAGTGAAATAAGAAAGACAAATACTGCATAATGAGTTACTTTGAAAGTAAAAGAGCGACTCCTAAAAGGTAAGAACGACAAGGAGGAAGGGGTGTGAGGGAAACTGACTGACACGCACCAAAGCATCGATAAGACTGAGCCTCGGCTTCGCACAGCAGACTGAGGCTGCTAAAGCCCACAGACCTGCTACATATTTCGTGGAGAACTAGAAGAGAGGGGCTTGCAGGCTGCAAACCTTAAAAAATGATAGAGATGGAAATGCTAATTATCTTATCAATACACATTTTATGTCTGTGTTGAATATTAACTGGTGTTTTATATTTATAATTTTTATATGCTAGTAATGAATTAGGAGGAAAGAAGTAGCTTTAAAAGTTTCAAGTGTTGAGGAATTTCTGCTGTATATAATTTAGATGTAATCAGATTGAAAGTATTACTGACCCTTGACATGAATCTCTGCATCCTGAAAGGCACTATAATACCATGTAATTAGCAGAGGTGGGTAGAGGACATGAGAGTCCCTTCACTGTCCCAAGAAGAAGGAGAGGGAGAGGGACAGGGAGGGGAGGGGAGGGGAGGGGGAGGGGAGGGGGCAAGGAGAGAGAAAGGGAGGGAGAGGGGGAGACTCAGTTTGGATGTTTTTTCAGATATCCTCCTGGGATATTTTTTCTGTTGATAGGACCCAATAAGGTAGAGATCCTCACCCACTGCTTGTGAGAGAGTAACAACTTCCTAGAAGTCAATATAGCAGAATGGATGAAAATTTTAAGAATAAACAGTGATTTTTGTCACAGTAATCATGATTTGAAAACAAAATTCAGGCAGAAGTTGAAGATACACACAACATCCCATTAACTGATTATTTTCTGAAATATTCTATTGAAAACGGGAAAAATGTATACATGTAGCTTATTCAGGCACCACTTTATGGTAGATTAACATTTTAATATACTTCTACATGACAGAAAATATATAAGGAGAAGCAGATGTATACTGCAGTGTCTAGAATATGATGCTATGGATGCAGGTCAAACAGTATATAACACAAGACAGGGAGCTATACATAATAATGGCGGTTATGTTTGTGTGGTGCACTTTTATTTTCTTATTTCTATATTTTAAAATTTTACAGTGAACACAGAATAATTTTCCAATCAAAGCATAAAGCAGAACATAAACATGAAGTTCCCATTGCACTGGGTAAAATTCTAGGGAAGCCTACAGCCTTTTGAAATGCATTATTACATTCTGAGCACTTAGGCTTCAGCCAGATGCCAGGCACTCTGTGACTGACATTTGGTGAAATGGTTTCTTGGTTTAAAGTTCCCTTGGCCCAGTTCTTAGAAGTGCATGGAACAGATGGCTTCCATTTGAAGGACGTATCTGGGAATACACAAAGGCAAAGCTGTCCCTTTGTGCTCAAGGAAATAGGGCACTGACCAGGAGACATTTCCAGTTCTGGCATTTTCTTTGACTCTTTCATGCAAAGGTTTCCGTTGCTGAACTCTGGCTCCCAGAAAGAGTAAAATCAATGTCACAGGGTTTCTGTGGACATTTTAAACATTGCTGTAGTGGTTCCCCCTAAGCAGCATGGCCCAGTGCACACAAACAGAAGGTCTCTGTGCAGGCAGTGGGCGGTTGTGTGCACATGGTGTTGCAACAATGCTCCTTCTGAAATGGCCATGTTCACGCTCCCATTTCTAATGCCTTACATTTGTGTGTGCTTCTCGGTAACATGTACAAGGAGAGACAGCTCTGGTAGTTCCCCAAACCTTTCCCAGTCCTGAGGATCCTCTCCCAATCACTTAGAAGAGGTAGGAAGAGAAATATGAATACTCAAATGCTGAGCTTTATTTCTACTAATTGGTGGAGCCAACAGCAAAGCCAGTGGACTTCTGGAGTCTACAAATTTAACACATGTGCTGCCATGGAAAACAAGACACGTTTTTTGTTTGTAACTTTCACATCATTCATTGTCCTCTGCACAAATTTCTCCGTAATCTTTCCCCACCATGAAACTAACAGGATTGGGGCATGGCTTTGAATTGCTTCCTATTAACTTCATCTATAAATATTACAGTGTTGTGATAATGTATGAGATGTGACTGAAAAATAAAGTGAATGTTTTGATGTTTAAAAATTTTCACTGTAAAAGGAATACTGTGGTTAAGCCCTACAACTAGTCCCCCTCACTTCAGACACGCTATTCCCATTGTTCTTGCCACTTTTTGAAGCAGTTCTGAAGTTCTCTTCTGTGAGTGTCTAGTTGTGTTGCCATGGCTGCCTCAGGACACTGGATCTATTCAGGAACCTACTGTTTATGGTCTTTTTTTTTTTTTTTTCTTTTGGTGGTACTGGGGATTGAACTCAGGACCCTGCGCTTGCTAGGCAGGCGCTTATGCCACTGATCTATATCCCCAGCTCCTGTTTATGGTCATTTTGACTTTGGGGAAGAGCCAGAGTTTCATGTGCCAAGTCCATTGAGTAAGGTGGATGATGATGCATCGTAATGGTTTTATGATGCTTCCCTTCTCTTGGATGGAATTAAGCAGCAGCATTCATATTGTTTTATCACACCTAATAAATATTTGTAAAAGGACTTCCTGAACAGTTTCAGAGAGTGGAAAGAATGATGGGATAAGTGTGTTCAAAGTGAGGGGGGAGATTAATGCTAATGTGTCTTTTGCTTTAATAATTTTAAAAGATAAAACATTAACTGTATATTTTTATCACACCTCATGTAACATGATGAGAGGACTTTAATTTGTTTTGGGATACAAGATTTCACTGTGTCCTTTAGGCTCACCTTGAACTCTGTGTAACCCAGGCTGACCTCACGTTTGTGGTCATCCTCTTGCCTCAGCCTCCCAAGTGTTGGGTTTACAGGTGTGCACCACCATGCTGACAGGATTTTAATCTTGAGAAGAGCTATGCATTCTAGTTTCTAGTCAAATGTGTCCTCTACCTCACTGGAATACACACGCACACACACACACACACACACACACACACACACACACACACACATAAACACACACAGTGACACAGAGTCCTTATACTATCTCTTGTGTTTGAATGGATCGCAAAGTGTAGGTGGTGGCTCTTATTGAAAGGAGTCACATCATTTGCACCGATGAAGATGGGATAAATTATTTATGTATTATTCATTGGAATAGTCAGTCCATGAAAAGCAGCCATTTCTGATATTCTGAAGGTTAAGAATTGACCCATCTTTCTCGGTTCACTTCACTCTCATAAAAGTTTCATAACCACGTCTTCTTTGGTACATTATCAAGATTGTTTCAGCACAGCTTTAAAGACCAGCAAATGTTTATGCCCAAATTATTAACCCTTTCTTTTAAATAAGGTTTCTTACCAAGTGGAAAAGATTTTCCTATTGATTTCTCTGTTGTAATGCAGCAAATAAATATGCTCCTTTAATTTATCATTTGCCTATCTTGGCAACACTGCCACATCTGTTTAGTGTTCTTAAAGTGATTAAGAAGACTGAGTAATGAAGGAGGGAGTATAGGAAAATGTCTTTACAGAGCTATTTTCTACATTAATCTAAGTCTTGATTCTCTAAAACTGGGTTTTAAGGAAACACAATGCAGTATTTTAACATAGAACATTTTCCAAGAATTTGGTATGGGTCATATAACAATGAAAAGAACAGTAGAATCATTTTGACTATTTTGAAGCAGTTCCTTTAAGGTAGAATATGAAAAGTAATTATGCAACCTTGAAGAAGTTGCTTCATTTCACTGACTGCATCAAATGTCAGCAACTGCTGCTTTACCTACTGTGTCTGCTCTGACATCCGGTGGGCACTGCATTTGGAAAGGAACTGTAATTTAGTCCACAAACAAAACATCATCCTATGAAATAGTATCTGTGGTATCTGTGTGATTCTGGAAAATGACAGATATTCTTTAAATTGGGCTATTTTTAAAAACAATATAAAAAAATTCTCCCAGAAGCATTATTTTCCTATAGTTAAGACTTTCATTTTTTAACCAATAGATTTTAAACTTCTTGTGGGTAAAATCCTGGGTCATTTGTATTTCTGTGCTTATTACTGGACAGACTAAGTCAATTTCAATGTGTACTCAAGTAAAAGGAATCACACCAGGATTTGTGTGAAAATGGACTGTTTTTCTGTTGTTCACACACACACACACACACACACACACACACAACTTGAAGGATGGTAGAGCATATGCAGTCAGTGTTTTCAAGATCAAGCTGAATTTCTCTAGATAGGTTGCTTGATTACCCTCAGACTAGTTTTCGTGCTTCGCTTCAGAGATTGCTGCTTTTCATGGGCTGACTACCTAATGAATAATCTTTCTCAGGCCCACACCGTTTTTCTGGGTGCAGTTTATGACCCTAATTTCAATAATGGCTACCAATCTCAAAGATTCTCATGTGTAACCATCTATTTGTGCGCAAGTGGCTTGCATATGTGCCTGTTTTTAAACTCTTAATAAGAAAACGTAGCATAACAGATACACTGTGCAGAATTGAATAATGATTGAAAAATTGCTTATAACAGTAGGAAAGACAGAGTGACACTCCTAGGATGGTGGCGCATGAACCAAACACTGAGAAATAAACAGGAAGGAAAAGGAGGAAGTTGTTTGGGGCCACAACTTCTAAGTAAAATCTTTCTTAGAGTTACACATATTTCTAATAAACGTTCAGAAAGAAAATTTTCTTGGCATTTTGTTCTTTTGGAAGAAGGCAACTAACGTGGATAGAAGAAGCTACATATTTATTCCAATCTAGAGAAGCAACTGACCAGAGGGTATGAAGAAAGGTATTTGCAAAAGAAATCAAAGCTATCAAGTTGCATCCTTTATGTGGAAATACTAATTATTTACCTAAAGTATTTTGGGGCCAGATATAAATGGCTTAGGTAGAGCTGCTGAAATACAGACTATTTCATCAAAATATATCTAATAATACAGAAGAACATTAGTAGTTCAGAGAGTTGGAGTTTGATATTTCGTAGTTTCTTTTTCTAGAGAATTAAGTCCATGAAAATACTGCTTTATTTCGTAGCATATTGTTTGTCAAAATAACATTTCACCTAAATTTGAGTCGATTAAAAATGCCAAGAAATGAGCCTGCCATAGTGATCCGATCCGGGTAACCCACCCGCTCTCAGCTGCTGGTCCCTGTTCCTGTGGATACACGAACACCTCCATTCGAACATCAGTGTTTTAAGTAATTTGTGTAAAGATCCTAGAATCTTAGAACTTATGATATGTGAAAATTGTTGTCCACTCTAATTATTTTTCAGAAAGAAATCAAGACCAGGAAATTTAAATGTGTTTCCTTTAGTGTTTTAGTGCTAACAAATCATAAACCTAGAATTCAGTTTTCTGTATTTCTTGTGAAAAGTTGTTTTCATTGTATCACATTGCCTTCTTGTTTTTAAAGAATATTTGTAATTAGCATCAACAAAAGTACTCAAGAGTGGAGAGCACATTGAATTATGATGGTTTTGTAATATTGAGTAACACAGAAACATAGAAAGTCATATATAGTAAGTGGAAAATGGCCATGGTATCATAAGTGAAAATGGTAGTTAAAAATGTAAACACAGTATAAACCTAAATTTGTAAGAGTTAAATTTATATGTCACTGATGATGATGATGTTTATTACTGGTTATTATCCTTTCTGATAGGATTATATATAATAGTTATGCTTTTTGTAGAGTTCTCTATTTTTCAAGTTTTCAAATGATTTATATTTGTTTTCTAATAAGATAAACGAATAAATGTAAATCAAGCAAACAAGCTGCTAGTGTAAGTTAAATTACAGCTTAGTTTAATTGTACTATGTGTGCTAGACTATGTTGTAATTAAAATGTCTTAGAACACGTATATGAATTCATACTTGTAACTAGTTCTGTGAAGGACACATTTACACTCTCAGAGGCTGTGCTTTCTTATCTGGAAAATTCAATTAATAACTACTCTACAGATTTGGGGTGGCAATTAAGAGAGATCATGCATATAAGGCATATGAAGTGCTTACTGCTGTGGAGACACATAGTGACCATTCAGTAAATGTTAGTCCACTTCATTTTTATGAGTTCATAAATTTTTAATGAAAACTGTTATAAAATGCTGTCTTCATTCAACCACCAAAAATCTGATTTTTCAAAGCAGTCCCATTGTTGTTGTAATACCTTCCTGTGGAGCAGAAAGGAGATATAAAGGGGGTGAGGGTGTGACTACGAGGGTCACCCGAGAATGCAGAACAGAGGGAAGAGTGTCTCTGCGGGGTCAAAATACTTTAAACTTCTTACATCACAGTGCCAGAACAGCTTTAGTATATTGGATGCAGATCCACTTTCTGGTTCTGCTCTAAGACATTGGAGACTACCATCCTAAAAACAGTCTCTAGATCCTTGAGGTAATTTACCTAAATGCATGAGCCCATATATAAGGTGTCAAGCAACCGTAACGCACTGGGCTAATGATTTTTCTATGTTGGAGAAACAGCATGATCCAGATGTTGGATAATACCTCTCTGAGCCAGACACTCACCTTATTTTAGCAATCTAGCTATGGATACTATTACTGCCTTGACACTCAGTAAAAATGTTGTGTAGTACTTAAATGGCTAGACCGCACTATTAACCACTATTTCTACACATCTGTCATGCAATGTTAAGAGCCTTTTAGATCATCAAAGAAATGTTACATTTTACACAGTCTGGGTTTAGCGATACATCTACTTAAATGTATTACAATCACGTGTGCTGATTCTCTAATTAAAGCATCTAATTTTCCAGAATAGTTTTTTTCTTTCACAGTATTGGAGAACATAGAGATGTCTATATAACAAAAGCCTTCCGCTTTTTTGCTTCTTTTAAAAATGTCAAGTGTCAAAACACCTACCAAAGCAGCCTAGGAAATGAGAAGCCAGGGGTATGTGAAAGGAAAGAGGGCAAGTGAGAGGCTGCATCGAATGGAATTCTTAATGTGAAGCGAATAAAAGCACCTTTCAACTGCCTTGTTTTGGTATTTTCTGTCAAAAAACCATTTAAAATACTGTGTGGTAAAAAGAATGGATAATGGGTCTGATGAAACACCAAATCTTCTAACCTGGGCTGCTACTTCCAATCATGTGGCTAACTATTTGGAAGTCTGGATAAACAGAACATATTCTTTTCTTCTAATTGCGGTTGCCTCTTGTCATCCATGACAAGATATCTTCATGTTCTGTTAGCCTAGTGCATACTGGACAAATATGCTGTATCGTTTGCTGCTTAAACAGGTGGTTTTGTCAAATCAAGACAAGTTATTGCAAAAAAAATTTAACCTAAATTAAATGGAAAACCAAACTTGCTATTTCCTCTTCTCTGATCTCCAATATGGGCACTGAGCATACTTGGAGTGTCACAAATGAAGGCATTTCTTTCCAAAACGGGCTAAATGACATTGTAATATATGGCATAATTTATCTTATTGATATACTTGATACCACAAAAAGTAACTCAGAAATGCATGTTGCTCTGTTCTGGTGAGATAGGCAAGCGAGCTCAGGGACTTGTCAAGAGAATGCATTGATGTGCGGACGTTCTGAGAAGGCAAAAGCTTGCAGGATGGACTTAGTTCCACTTAGTAGACAGAGTTCTACCTGCCACAGTTATGTAGCCAGAAAAATAATACTTGGAACAGTGCATTGTCTCTGCCCAAGGGGAAATGCTTTTGTTTTATCCATTTCTATTTTTCTTCTTCATGCACAGACAGGCACCAGTTTGAGGCTTGCTGATAGCAGAAGCAGAGACAAACTACAGTGAGTGACATTCATTTCCTTCACAGATGACTCTCTGATTTATATTTTAACTGTAGCTTTGCCCTGATGGACAGAAAGTCCTAGAACTTCACATGATGCAGCAGAGGCTGCTAGGCTTAGAGAAACTCCAGTTCTTTCACTTTCAATTAAAATGGACTCTGAATCTCTGCTGCTTCCTATGTGGGACATAAACCAGCAACATTAGTGTTGGCATCACCCGGGGTCTTTTCATAAATGCGTAGTTCCAGGCTTGCTCTGAACTGCTAAGTCAGGATCTGTATTTTAGCAAGATCTGCAGGAAGTTATGCGGATAGTAAATCTTACGAAGCACTGATTTAAGTCACGGTGCACGGACCTTGCTCTCTTGTTATGTTAGGTAATCCAAATACTAGAAATACCAACTCATTAGAACATTATTGTTGATTCTGTCGGTCCATGTTACCTAGAGAAACAAATCAGAAGTATGGTCCTAAATAGAAATTTATTTTATGAAACTACCTCTCACCACTTTGTAGGGGGAGAAGGGCCAAGAGCTGCAGTTAGGAACCTGGAGACACATCATATCGGAAGTGTAAGTCCAGTGTGAAGGCATGAAAACAAGAATAGCTGAGGGTGTAAGTTCCAGTCTGCAAGTGCCCATCTCAAGACCAAGGAAGAGCTGAAGTCCCAGCTCAAGTAGTTTGGCAAGAATTCCTCTTGGATGGGTCACTTTTTTTGTACTATGCAGGACTTCAACGGATTGTTTGAAGCCTACTCACATCAAGGAAGGACAATCTGCTTTATGCAGTCTACAAAATTTCAGTGTTAATCTCATAAAAATACTCTCACATACTGCTACAAACCTAGAAATAATGTTTGACCAAATCTCTGCACACACATCATATGGCCCAGCCCACTTAATACTTAAATTAACCACTACAAAAGTACTCACGGATAAAGCTCCTGGAAAAGGAAACTCTTCCTAGCTAATTCTGGATATTTTCACTGCATATTTGGCCAAGGCTGCTGAAGGCACTATAACTACAACAGGATATTGACCTGAAAATATCCAGAAGACATTTTTCTCTCTCTGTTATCAGAATCCTCTCCCAACATCCTCTCACTGTGGGACGTTGGCAGCACTATTAGAGAAATCAAAGCCCTAAGGAAATTTCTCACAGGAAGCAAGTTGCTGTCTTTTATTTACCTGCAAAAGACCTGCCTTTGGCCTTTAAGTCTTTTCTGTTTCAGTCTTTTTAACCCTTATCATAGAATAGTTTGAGACATTTTGGTGATTGATGTCTATTATGGTTGTATGTTTCTCATTATATACAGAGATTCAAATCTCTAATGGATCGGTGCTACTTATAAAGCACCATAGCAATGAGGATAAACTAGAGCTGTTTGATACGTTTCGAACTTGTCTGCTCAAACAACTGGTTATGTGTGTGAGAGTAAATTCTGACTTCTTGTGTGAGTGTAGTGTGATTAGAACAGTCAGGGTGGTGCAGTGATCTGATTGGAGGAGTTGAGTTATAGTTCTTCCAGTCAAGAAGTCAAGGATAGCCTCCCATGCGCAAACCACAGCACTTTCTCTTGAAATGAATTAATATTTACAATTTCTGTATATTGTGATAATGCTGGGTCATGTAAAGATATGCAAAAATGTTTTCTTCAGTATATCCTGATGATGAAATCTCTAGAAAAAATTATTTCCCAGTAAATTTCTGGAAGAAACCTATGGATTGCTATGGTATAGTTTCCACGAGCTTCGTGTTTGTGAAAGGGAAACACCTCATGAAGCAGAGTGTTGAGCTCTGCAGTCTCCTTCATCCTCGTTTTGTTCTCACCAGGGCCCTATTTGCCGGAAAGGCCTATCACGTGCAGAATTCTGAGGGCTAAGGTACCTGGTATTTCAAACAACTCCAGGGGCTGGGGATATAGCTCAGTGGAATAAGCGCTTGCCTAGCAAGCACGGGGTCCTGAGTTCGATCCCCAGTACCGCAAAAAACAAACAACTCTAGTTGATGGAGAAGTCCTTTAAATGGTAAGCTGGATGTTTTGGTAGTTCTCCACAAGACTTATTTTTCTTCATTTCTGACATGGATGTGAAATCACATAGCCATTTGGGATTGCTGAAGCCCTGGGCTGGGAAAGAATTTATTGGCTGCATGCGCCAGCACAGCTGCTAACCTTCGTTAGGGAAGTGAGGGGACTCCTGAATTATTTTTGAGATTGGTACTAAAATGTGAGTTAATTTTTAAATTTTTTCTTAATATCTAGTTTGCATGAGAAATATTCAAAACAAGAAAATTAAACTATGACATATGAGCATTAAAAAGCCACTTTCATCCAAAAGAGAAAAATGTTGGAAGTATAAGAGCTCTGAAATATCAATCTTATGGAGACACCGTATTGAAGTTTAGCTAGGATATGTTTAGTCATGAAATATTTGTCTGTTTTGACCTCCTGATGAAATTAATGATAGCATTAATATTTTTATATTGCACTTCTATTTTCCATTATAGTTTTCAGCTAATTTGGAAAACTTTTTTTTATGTTAAAACTTTATTGTTTATTTTAAATAGCTGAGCAATTTAATTTAAATGCGTTTTTGCACAAAGTTCACTTCTTTGGTAACATTTATTTTCATAAGCTAAATCTCAGAATAGTATATTTTTTGCCTTTTCTATTTAAAAAGAAATCCCATTTGTTATGATGTTACCTGGGAGACCAAGAAAAAAGGAAATGTCACTCTATATATGCGGAACATATAATGTTATTATAATTTTCTCTTCTTGAGAGCGGCATAAGAACTATTCTGATTATGTTTAGTCTAATATATACACTGGTTTAAAAGACAATACATCAAATAGTATTTTAATTTTTTTATTTAGGATAACTAAGGTAACAATAACACTATATAATGCTTCACTTTAGTTTGGGACATAACCAGAAATCAGTCAATGCTTTTGATTTTACCTAATTACTTCTCCCTAAAGAAAAAACCAGTTAGCCAAAAAATAGTCACAACAGCTGCCTATTCATGGTTAATGTGATATTGTTAGGCTTTGGTTAGCTGTGCAAATCTTGAGTGTGGTCACCTAGTAGCACAAGCATCTTGCTGTATATTCAAGAGGCAAACTGAGTACTGTACAAACCAATGCTATCAATTTCTAGTCCTTCTTGTTCTTATTTTTCTTGTTCTGCTCCTCATCCTTTGCCCTTTTCCTTCTCTTCTCCCTTCTCCTGTTCCCCACCCTCCTCATCCTCCTCGGCCTCTTCCTTCATCCACAAAACACAGTGTGCCTACTTCCTTTAATGAACTCTTTGAATTGAGTGGCTTTTGTGAATGACCAGTGAGGAAGTGTTGCAGGGTATATAGATTTAGTTAGTCTTTAAGTTTCTGTTTTTAAATTATTTTTTGAGACAGTTTCTCACAATGTCTTTAACTCACGATGTAGCCCAGTCTGCCCTTGAACTTGTGACAATCATCCTGCCTCAGCCTCCCAGGTGCTGCGATCACAGGCTTGCATCACCACCCCCAGCCATCTTTCAATCCTTACATTAGTGTATCAGTCAGTGCTCACTAGAGCGAAAGATTTAATACTAAACATGTAGAGATAGAAAGATTGACAAGGTAGGCTTGTAATGGCTGTCTCGAGTCAGGTGTGGGAGAGTACAAGCAGGCCGTTTGAGGATTCAAAGTATCCAGTCGAAGGTTGAAAGCTGGAGCTCACCGTAGAGTCCTGTGTGAGTCCATTGTAGGCTTCAGGGTCTGTACTGGAAGTCTAAAGAGTCTGGCTGGAGGCAAGGAGGGGGTACCTGCGGCCAAGGAGAAGACTGGAGCTGCTCGCAGGAAACGGGAAGGAGCTTTCCTTTTTATGCCATTCGGACTACAAGCCTGTTGGCTGCTCCCACTCACGGCCAGGGTGGTCTCCTGGCTTCAGTAAATGCGTTCAGGCACACCCAGAGCTGTGCTAAGTCAGTCAAGCAGTTGGGCCTTTGAACCTTGATTTATTGTTTTCCTTTACAATTTTTCTTAGTACATAATAGTTATACAGATTCATAGTTTTATTTAGGCAGGTTTGTATATACATGTAACATACTTTGATAACTTTCATTCCACTTTTGTGTTACCTCTGTCTGTGATTATACGTATGAGAGAAAATGTGATATTTCTTTTTCTAAATCTGGATTATTTAATTTAACATGATGAAGTCCAGTTTCATTTATTTCTTCCTTCAAATGACATAATTTCATTCTTTTTATGGCTAAGTAATAGTTCAATGTGTAGCTATACCATATTTTCTTTATCTATTCTTGTGTTAGTGGATATCTTCACTAATATGATGGCTTAGCTATCATGAATTGAACTGCAATTAACATGGTTGCGAAGGCCTCTCTCTAGTATGTGTACTGATATTAATTTTCTAGGAATATAAGGTGTACTATAGTTGGATAATATGATACTTTTATATTTAGATTTTTTATGAACTTCATACTAATTTTTGTAGTGGCTATACTAATTTGCATTCCTCCCATCAGTGTATAATGGTCTCTTTTTCCCCACTTGTTCTTGGATTCTTAATGATCGTTGAATCTTACATGTACTTTTGATTTACATTTCCTGGATTTTTAAAGAAGTTGAATATTTTTCATCTACTTATTGGCCATTTGTACTACTTTTAGAAGGGTCTGTTGTTTGGTTCATTTCCCCATTTGCTGGTTATTTATATATTTATTTTTGTGTTGAGTCTTTTGAGTCCGTTACGTGTTCCTTCCTTTTATGCCTCCTGTTTTGCTTAGCTGTGTCATACTGCTGCTGTAAGCAGGATATGAGAAAACATTGGTATGTGAGCACCTTGTAGAATTTTGCTCATCGTGTTTGTCTCCTTTTTGTTCTCTTTATCCTTTTACTATAATCCTTTTTAAAAAAGCTTTTAATTTTATTCCATATCAATTGGTTTTCTTGTTGTGATAGACTCATAATTCCTCTCTTTCTTTTACATACCTCATTTTATTTTTTTAATTTTTATTTTTATTATGTCATGTTTGTATAACCTCATACGTAAGTGCACAATAATTAAATATGATTAGATGAATTCACTGCAGAAAGCTGGCACATGTACCTTAGAAGTTTGCTTGCATCTCCTTTCCCTTTTGTCCCTGTCCCTCCCTCCATCTCCTGTTCCTCTTCCCATTTACAAAAGATCTATCTCCATTTCCTATCATCTATCTTTTATCTTGCTCTTTAATTTATTTTATTTTTATATGACCCGGATATATAGAGATAACATTATGACCTGTAACCCTAATCCCCGTAGTAGTTTCCTCATTTTATTTGGGGCTCACCAGCATTTCTGTTTATTTTTTGCTGGATTTCACCTTCAAGCAGTTTTTAAAAGAAAGATTCATGGTCATTATTCATCCTCTGGGTTCTTTCTTATTTGCTTTATGTTTGTGTAAGTGATTTGCTCAGCATGAGGATAGAGGATTTTGGCTTCTTTTGTTCATATTATCATAGACATGGCCTATTATACATGATGGCAGACAAGACTGAGATCTATCTTTTAATTTTGCCCTTTGTGTGTGACTTCATTTTCTCCCAGCTTACAAGGGACAATTACTACATTTCTTTAATATTCTTTTTTTTTTTTTTTTTGACCTTTTGAGACAGGGTCTCGCTATGCAGTTCAGGCTGGGCTTGAGCTCAGTTTGTAGCCCAGGCTGGCCTTGAACTCACAACGATCCTCCTGCCTCAGGACCCGAGTGCTGGGATTACAGGTGTGTGCCACCATGCCTTAATACTCTTAATTAGTATGCATCTTGATGTTAAGTATATTATACTAACTTTCTCTGAAACTTCATTCTTTTTCTAGATTCTGGTTTTATTATTGTTCATTACAGAAAAACATCTTTGTATCATATAATTTAATTTTCCTCTTTATGTGTTGAATTCTTAATTTCATGGATAGCAATCATTACTAGATTGGATTATCTGCCCATTATATCTCTTAGTTTCATGTCATTAATTTAATGTCTTCATTTCTTGGTCTGCTTTCACTAAAAGTTTTCAATCCTTTGTGATATGAATTAGTTTCCAGCCATGATTATTTTGTCCCATATTTTTCCAATGTTCTTATTAATCATTTACTAAATGTAATTCCCAGCAAGTATGTATAGGCCAGCAATTCCCATGTCTCTTTTATAAATCTTGCTCTGTTCTTGAATCATACTATTTTGGGGTTCCTGTTGCTTTCTTCCTTTGGTGGGGAGATGGTGGTAGGATGGAGGTAGGGTGTTATGTTTTCTTCTAGGATAAATTCTTAGCATGCAAAATATTTTTCTTTGCTTTCTTTTTTTTTTTTTTTATGGTACTAGGGATTGAACCCAGAGCAGTTGCACTGAGCCTTTTAAATTTTTTAAACTTATTTTTGAGAGAAGGTTTTGCTATGTCACTAAGTTGGCAGGTTGGGTTCAAACCCGTGTTCTTCCTGCTCCAGCCTCCTGAAGTGCTGGGGTTAGAGACATTCACTTTTGTTTTTCTTTCTGGTGCAATACTGTTGCTGTCTGCATAAGAATTCTGTCTGAAGTGGCTCCCAGGCTTTTGTTCAGCCTGGTGCTGTATCTTACTGTATGTGAGAATTGCCCTTTTCTTCTTTTTCTTTAACATTAGCTTGAAGATTGAGCTTTTCTCTGCGCTTTCTGTTCTTCTGCAGCTGAGGAAATTTTCACAGGGAGGATTAGAACTCTATGTAGGAAGTCAACAGAGTTTACCTGGGTGACCTTATTCTGAAAGTCTAGAAATATATAGTGTTTTACTTCTTCAGGTTGGGAAAGTGGAATTTATATTTCCATGGGGGAATACAGTTCAATGTGTACTGTGGCCTAGAGGCTTTATTTCTCTCAATTTCCTTTGTCTACTTATCCACACCTGCTTTTCCAGTAGTCTTCAGTCAGAATTGGAGCAAAGATACTACTCACAGTTTATTTGTCTTTGAATATAAAATGATGGTGAGAGTTCCTAGAAGTTTTGCCATATTGTATTTCAATTTACTTCTTCCTTGTGTTTAAACTCTTTCCTTTTTTTTATTTTATTTTTTTTAATTTAATTTTTTTTTTTTTTTTGCGGTACTGGGGATTGAACTCAGGACCCTGTGCTTGCTAGGCAAGTGCTTATTCCACTGAGCTATATCCCCAGCCCCTAAGCTCTTTCCTAACTAAACTATAAGTTTTGAGTTTAGTGAGTATAGACAATATCTTTTTCTTTGATTACTGCTTTTTTCTGTTTAAATATCTTCCTTTTCCTTTGCTTTTTTCTTGTTTGTAATATGTTATTTATGGAAAAAGAGATTCTATTTTCCAGTGTATTCTGCCCTCTGAGCATAGGTCTCCTTCATATTTACGTATCATATTACCACATAAATGAGATACAGGGTCCAAGGTGGGTGAAGTCTCCACAGCACTCTGGCAGTTAGGCTAGGATAACAGCATGGAGTAGAAGCCGTGTGTGGGTGTCTTGTCTGGCACTCCTTAGTTATGTGAATTTAAATCAGTTATGCTCCTTTCTGCGTCTGATTTTTCATGAACAAGCAGGAGTGATGGCAGTGGTAGCGTCCTCTGTGCAGTTGTATGAGTGACAGCACAAAGCACGTGAGAATGGCGAGTGCTCAGGAAGTCTTCAGTATTTATGGGAGACCACCCTGCACTATGTCACTGGAGCTGTACTACAATGGCAGCACCTGCTTTAAAAGTGGTCAACATTGTGTTGAATACTTTTATGACATTATAGTAATCTTTATATGTCTACTCTAAAAAGATGACCTTATAGAATCCAATAAGATATAACAGCTAACCAAAATCTCAGGCTCTCTTTTTAGAGACTACAGAGAGCTGCTTCAAGTTCCAACAGTAATGGCTTTGTTTTCTGCGGCACAAAGGCCACAGAATTTAGCGGTGAATTCTTATTCTCTGTGGAAAATTTCAGCTTCATATATAGCTTCTCTTTGTCTGCTTCATCCTCCTTAAATAAATAATGCAAGGCAGCAGGGTTTGTGTGAGTATGGAAGTCTCTGCTGACCTGGAAAGAAAGTCAGTTAGGTACATTTTCTGTGAGAAATATCGTTTGCTGTTGAAGAAAGAGAAAATCAACAAGATTTTGTCTGGTGTCACATTCCGTGTCTGACATATTTAGGAAAGGACTTACTTACGCTTCTCTTGCTTGTGTAGGCTTTAGTAGGAGTGACAGGAAATGGTAGGTGGGAGGTAGAGAATGACCCAGGTGTTAGCGCGCAGCTCTGCCCTGAGCAAACATTGGCTTGCTTTAGGTTTAGGTTTATATTACCAGGACCATGCAAATTTATCATGCTGCCTTGCATTGGCTTTAATATCTCAGCGCATTGCAGGTTCACAAATAATAAAATTAAAATGATAGTTGTCATGTACTGAGTAGCTATCAGGGGACCATGCTGTGAAATTTACATCTATTTTTCATTCAAACCTAGCAAAATTGTAAGAAGGCTCCTACTACTGTCAGTACAACAATGAGGAAACTAATCCCAGAATTGTCAAATAATTTGCTGCTGGCAAGTCTCTCAGCAACTCAGTGTCATCCAACCAGAACTGGCTAGCAAGAATGTGTGTCCTGGTTTCTCACACGTGCAGTTCTTGTTTCTGCTATCTTATACCGCTTCTCAGGATTTCAGTTAACAAGAAGTTAAGTTTTCTTCATCCCGTGTTTTAATGGATTTATTTTTGCATATCAAAAGTTCACAAGTTAAGTTTTCTTCATCTATGTTTTAATGGATTTATTTTTGCATATCAAGAGTTTACTCATTTCAATGGTATACAATTCAATGGTTTTTAATATATTTACAGAGATGGGTAACCAGTACAATCATCTATGTTTAGAATATTTCATAATGTCAGAGAAACTTTAGAGAAATTTGAAAATGCAGTTGTATAAGCAAAAGTCAAACCAAAGGCAAACTGGTACCTCATACCTAATATACATTCAATTTAACTAACGTTAATCTACATCATAAAATCCGTTCTTCAGAATGATGACCCCGATTGTGTGTCCTTCAATGAAGAATATGGTTTAGCTCCTGGACTTGCATTTCCAAGCCTAGCTAGTATCTTTCTCTTCTTTCTGCTCTGACCCCAGGCTCTGAGAGTACACAATCACCTTCTCTTCCACGACTCCAGCTGTTGCTTTGTTGGGGGTTTAATTCACTTAAAGTTTTCATGGTAAGAATCTGCCTATTGCAATTTGCTGAGAACTATTATAATTGCTACATGTTTATCAAACATAAATCATACTTTCAAGTATTCACTCTTCTAAGCTTCATAATATGCATATCTATTGTAAACTGTTTTTTTAAACAACAAATTGTAAAGTCTAATCTTGAAGATTCTAACTGAAATTACAGCTAAGCATGAAAACATTGGGATTCATTTATTTGACCTCAGAGTAGTGACTTAACCACAGAGCGGTGAATTTTGCTAGACAAGTTAGATAGAATGATTGCCAATTCTGTGCAACTCTGAATTGACTATTAAGACATGGACCAAAGTAAAAGATTTAGAACAGATGCTCCAAGCTGGAATCACTTACGAAGAAGGCACTAGGGGCCTTGGTACTTCTAGTGGCTTCTCTCCTTGTTAATCACATGCTTCTTTCATCTTGGCATTGAGTCGACCTTGCTTCTCCAGGTTTCTGTCCAAGAGCTGGTAAGCCTTCTGCTACTCTATGACTCTTGGAAGAAAACAGCTCTCAAGTTTCCCTGCCAGCACCGTGGCAGGGCTCTGAGGCAGCTGAATGTTTCTTCTCAACTTGGTCCTGTGTTTGGGGCACTAGGCCCTGCTAGGGGCCTGGGTGAAGAATTTGAAAAATTCTTAGTTAACATCAAGGTGAAGAATCTGTAAAGGACACATTAACACAGAAGTGAAATACGACCTGGATAGGCTTGTGGAGACGTGTAGTTGACAAGCGCAAGCATACAGGCAAGGCTAACTGCCTAACACTGTCACATTTAGCTAATTCAATTCTCCCAATGGCCTAATTGTTCAATTACCCTTATTATATCTAATAGAAAAGAAAACAGATGTTGTAAGTGACAGAACTGTTCTGAATTCTTGAGTCTGATACCGCAAGTATTCTCAATCAGTTTGATGCAACCTAAAAATTGAGTAATCTCACTCTTTGCCTCTCTCTTTCTGTCTTATACACATATTTCTTAGTTCCATCGTCTAATTTAGCAAAAAGGCAACATTTTGCGTTCAAGGTACAATATCAACACAAACTATGAAAACATTAATTTTAGAATATATCAATTTAATAAATATAAATATTTAATACTTTAATAGAGCTATTACATGAGATAGAAATACGGTTGACAATATGAGGCCAAGTGTGGTTCTATATTTCTTGGAATACTTAAATTTAATTTGTTATCTAATTATATTACATCTATGTCATTATATCTACATATTTCAGTAAAATATGTGACTTTCTTTGTAGAGACCATAAAACTTTTAATAGCTAAGTCTTTTAAACATTTAATTTTTATTTCATTGGAATCACTATGCAACTAAATGTGTTTTTTGCCATGTTCGATGTCTTTTCCTAGTTGTAGAATGTGGTACTCTTTTAAACAAATTCATACAGTGCTTTTAAATCTATCTTCTGTGAGTAGAGATTAATCTGTGTGTATTTATATTTTAATATATGACATTTAATGAATATATAACTGTCTATGACGGATCAACTATTGTCTTTAAGTTAGGCTACTTTTCTCTTAAGTGTTTAAGCAGAGCATTTTAGGTATTCTGCTGCTTTTGTTTCATTTAAATCAGAAATAAAGAGCACTTTAACCGTTTTGATTGCATAAGTAGCCAAATTGTAGTTCTTAGATAGAGTTATTCTGTGGCAGAAGATAATGTTGTGGAAATACTTATTCATGTCTGGAACCTTCAGTCTTGCAATTTGAGATTGTGTATAAATTCAAAAGAAAACATTATTACTTTAAAAGGAGATTTCCTGAAATACTTTTTGGGTTTTTATTTATGAGTGTATTTCCATTACTAGAAAATGAACTGCTTGGGAGCAATGATTGCATTTATATATAATGTAGCCAAGAATTTGATATCCTAATACATAGTAAACACCCAATATTTAGCAGGTTTGCTGAATGAACAGCATGTTTGCTGATCAGTAGGTGCCTATGATTTTAGAAGTAGGAGCAGTTCTTGTATGAATGGCAGAGGAATTCTCCATACTAGGAAGCATATTAAGGAATGGCCTGGTCTTCTTCATGCAGTTACTTTCCCACTGTTGGAAATGGGGATGGGGAAATAGCTTTAAGCAAATATTCTCAGCCCCTAGAATGCTTTGCTTGCAAATAATTCCATCCAAATTATAAAAATACATTGAGAAGTATGAATGATTTTGTCCTTGCTCTTTTCTTTCAAGATTTTAATTGCTTTGTTTTCCTTTCATGAAGTTTGTTTTCATTGCTATATAGACCACTGTAAATGTGGTCACTTTTCATATGAATTCCAGAAGCTTTTCTGAAACTACCTAGCAGTCTTTTATGGATTCTGAATAACTGATGCATTCAGGGGTTTTGATGCATATAATTAAACAGTATGTAGAAAGTTTAATCTTACTTTGCTCCAATTGGTTAAATGGGAATTGGATTTACTTTGTCACTTAAAACAAAGAAAAATCAGACAAACTGTATCAAAACTATAGCTTTAAGAATAGTGCTTCTAGCTAATGAAAGACAGTGATTTCCAAGAAACAAGAGACGAATGAAGTTAGCCCTGCCCTACCCATGCTTCGTGTCCAGAAAACACTCTGATTTCTACACAGGGAAGCTACAGTATTTAGCTTTTCATTGCTTGGACAAAATACTCAATATACACAGCCTAAAGGAGGAAATTGTTTAGTTTTGGCTTAGAGTTTCAGAGGCTTTAGTCTGGGGGCTGCTGGCTCCAAGGCAGAAACAGTAGAAAGTCAGGGCACAAGAAATCTGTATACATCATGGGGTCCAGGAGCAGAGAAAAGGGGAAAATCCTAGGAGAAGGGGCCAGGGATGACATGTAGCCCCAGTGTCATCTCCTGATGTCCTACCCACACACACGCAGAAGTGTGGCTTACTAATCTCATACACATGTCTTGAGCCATGAAGTTGACAATCTAGATGGAGATGGAGAACTTGGATGGACACTACAGACGGAGAATTGAGGAAAAATTTGGCCTCCCTATATTGGTGGGGCAGAGGTAGGAGTTTGGGGAAGGAGAAAAGGATGTCCAGGTAGGGTGCAAGAGAGACAGTGCAGAGAAGAACTTTGGGGACATACGGAGAAGCCCAAAGAGAACTGTCACCAAACACACAGATGCAAAAATTCTTAGCAAAATTTTAGGAAATAGAATGCAACTATATGCAAAAGGACAGCGCAGGATCATAAAATTCATTTTATTTTGGGAGCATAATATTTCTTTTGCGTTCGCAAATCATTAAAGATATTTTATTATGTTAATAAACTAGAAACAAAAAAATGCATTCTTATCAGAGGATGCAGAAAGAATATTTGCCACCCAACATATTGTTGACACAATGCCTCAGTAAACTTGCTATATTAGAAAACTCTTTCAACATTATAAAGTAGACATGAGATAGATGAACCTTAGCGAACAGAGCAGTACATTGTTAGAACAGTAAATTGTGCAGTCCATGCGGTGGTCTCCTTGAGATAAAGAACGTGTCTGTCATATCTGATCTCATTGCTTGTGCCCAGCTTCTGCTGTGCTTGGAAACTTAGCCAAGGCAATGCGACAAAGTAAAAAAGTAAAGGGTTCTTTAATTCAAGAGAAAGAATAAAATTCCATCAAGTCAGAGATTATATAAACATTTACACAGAATATCCTTTGAAGTACACAAACTATTAGAAGTAATAAATTGCAGGATACAAAAATCACTATACAAAAGTCAAATAAATTTTTATACCCACACTGAGTGGTTGAAAAATGCAATTTAAAAATCAACAACCAGACAAAAATAAAATATAAAATACCTAGAGATAAATAGCATACTGAAGTATATGATAAAATATTTCTGAGAGAAATTAAAGAAGGTCAAATTGAAGAAGGCCTAAATAAATGGAAATGTTTTCCATGTTCATGATTTGGGATGGTCAGTATTTTATAGATTCCAGGTAATATCACTTAAAATTCTAATAGCTTTTTATAGATACTCAAAAGCTGACCCTAAATCTCTATGTAAATTCAAAAGACAGAATTGCTTAAAATCAGTCAATAAAAATCTCTACACTAACCATAAAGAAATAAGGAAAAAGAAAAATAGGAAAATCAGTATGAATGATTTTTGCTGCCTCACTTATGAATTGCTCTGAAACTATGTATTCAATATTGTACTATATTCATGTCAAAATAGGCAGTAGATCAATAGAATAAAATCCAGAAGTAAATCCACATGTGTATATTTAGATATTCAATCGATTTTCAGTTTAGGACAGAAGTACTAAGAGAAATGAGTCTAGATTCAGTCTTTGTCTGTATGTGGATTGCCAGTTTTCCCAGCACAATTTATTAAAGAGGCTAATAGCTTTCCTGCAATGTGTGTTTGTGATTTCTTTGTCAAAGTTTAGATAGCTCCACAGAACTGATTGGTACTAATGAATAATTAAGTTCATTCCAAGGTGTTTGCTACTTTCTGAAGATTATAAAAACTATGAACCTAAAAATATTTCCTAGTTATTTGTTACTAGCATACATAAATGAAATTGATTTTAAATGTCAATATGGTGCCTAATGACCTTGATAAATTTACTTATTATATTTAATAGTTTATAGGTTGTGTTGTGTTTCTACTCATCTACTCTCATTACCTCTCAATAATCTGATGTTACTGTTTGTATTTAAATTATGTTAACTTAAATTTATTCTTCCTTAATGGACAGGGCAGAAAATCAAATACAGTGTTGAAGTCATGGTAGGATTTTTCAGTGCCTGACTCCAGAGCGTATTTTTCAGTGTTTCACATTAAGGTCAGTGTTTGGTATAGATGTATGTGTGTGTGTGTATCAGTGTGTGTATGTGTAAAAAAATTAATAGAAAACAAGTTCATTTCCTTTACTAGCATGGTTAAAGTTTTATTTTACATGTTTGTCTTTTTGCATTTATTGAGGTGGTTATACTTTTAGCCTTTCTTCTGTTAAAGTATGTTGAATTTCACATTTTTAACCAAATTTATAGTCCATAATAAATGTAATTTGTCTTTATTTTATCTACAGTGGAACTTTGGTATAATTTACTTAGGAAGTTTTCTTTATTCATGGGCCATAATTTTCTTTTCTTTTATATTCTTGACGTTTTTATGGATTAAAATAACTTTCTGAAATAGTTGGAAGGGCTTTTGGTTTCTTAATTTCTAGAATATTTGGATAAAATTTGTCTCACTTTTTTCTCTTAAGTAATGGCATAACTTACAGGTAATCTTGTGCACACTTGCAGATATTTTTGTGAGAACTTTCTAATACAAATTAAATTTTTTTATTAACTAGTCAGAATCTCTACCTCAACTTTTACGAGATTTGGTAACCTGTGTTTTTCAAAAACAGCCAATTATTTTACCTCAAGTATTAAAATTCTTAGGATAACATTATTGGTAGTTTTAAAAACTTTTTACATGCATATGAATCTATTAATATCTCCTCTTTCATTTTTGATACTTTTAACTTCATTTTCTCTTTTATTCATCAGATTACTAAGGGCTTATTATTATTGTAATTTGTGCAAAATAATCTATTTTGTAGTAAATACATTGAGACATGTGTTTTTTTGGTTCATTGATTTCCACTCTTGAAATATTTTCTAATTTTTTTCAAATGGGAGCTTAGATAATTGTTTTTTAGTCTTAATTTTTTGTCTGTGTAGTTAAAGCTATTAATTTCTAAGCACTTCCTTTTATGAGCTGAAATATTGTTTGCAGTATTTTCTAATTTACAATTTAAATTTCTTCTTTGTTCAAGAGATATTTACCTATTATTCATTGTTTAAAATTGTCATACTGTCCTTTTGATATGTATCTCTTAATTCCCATATCCAAAAATATACTTTGCAAGATTTTAGTCTTTCACTGAATGTTCCTTTGTGGCTCAACCAATGGTCAACTTTGGTAAATTTCCTCTGTGGACTTGACAATGGTGCGTTTTCTACAAGGCTTAAATCTGTTACTTTGTGTGTTAATTTTATAAATTTATGAACTTTCATGGCTCATACCCTCTCTGTTTTAAAGATTTCAGTGATTTCAACTATTCACGTATGCCACATATATAGGCACACATATGTGTGCACACTCATATATACACTTTTCTGCATATTATGTCAACTAAGGAAGAAGGAATGTTGAACCATTTAACAATCAACCAGGATCGTGCATATTTCATTCTATATTTTAGTGTCACTGCTGTTTATGAAGCTGTATATTTTCAATGCATCCTTAGTCTGATGTCAGTCTTTGAGGGATCTTAGCAGACAGAGTTGTAGTTGATTTCCATTCTCCTTTGTGAATCTTGAGCTGAAATATTTATTTCTAAGAAACAGCAAAAATCTGTTTATTTTTATAGTCTCTTAGAAGCTGCTTTTTGCTTGATCCTGCCTTTTTATAGTGTATGTGCACAGCTAGAAACTGGCAAACATCTTGAGGGGAAATTGCGTTAAGAATGTTGGGCTTGTTTCTTTGAGGCTGTGCTTTTCTCAGGAACTCAGAATCTCAGCTCTCCAGATCCTCAGGACCCTGTTTGCTCTACAGCCTGTTTACACCAGTGTTTTTTGATCAACCCAAACTTTACGAGTTGTTTTTAAAAGAATGTCTGATATCAGTGTTGTCCGTTACTGCATCTTACTGATTTCAACTCAATCATAAGCTTTCTTGAGGGCAGATAGAAAGCTGCCTTTGAAAGTCTCCATAAACCTAGTATTTGGTAAAGGGTTCAATATGTAGAAGGAGATATAATCCTTTCCATTTTCCTCTCAGTCACTAAGCTCTAGTGCTGCAGGTGGGATAATAAATAGAAAAAATCAATAATTTGTAGTTGGAAATAGATGCTTAATCTCTTTTGTATTACAAACTGTGCAACTTAGCCACATTATTTGCATGACTTGGTCCAAAAAAAGACTTGGTAACATTTTGTAATGCTTGTATGAAAAATAAATGACCTAATTACGTTCCCAAAAGTATCGTTGGTTTCTCTAGCTCTCCATTGAGCTTAGTAACGTGTATTTTCACCACAATGGGCAATCAGGTCAGCTTTACTTTTCCCACTTAAGTACACAAAGAATTAACAATCTTGGGTACTGGGTCAAAGTTTTAGTGTTATATATTTAGTTACAGAAGTGTCACCAATAACAGGGAGATCGGCTCCTACATGGAACTTCCCAGCGCTGCTTCATTTTATTAGTCTACTCCAGGGATTTGGGCGTTAACGTAAAAGCACAACCCCGCAGAAAAGGAGCCATCTCCTCTTGCCTCAGAGTTAGCAAAGAATTTGGTCTTGCGAAAAATAGAACTAAAGTTCAAAAACTAACTTAAGTCTGTGCACGGTATCATTTTCTCTCGAATCAAATTGCTTTATGTCAAAAAGAACAAATGCTCAGGAGAACTGTGTTCACACAGCTGAGCTAGGCTTCTTTTCATCCAGTGAGAAGACACAATTGTCTGAGAAAGGCCAAGACTGGATAAAGTCCCAGAGCCCTGAGTGCAGGTCAAGCCCGTCATCTAAACAGACACAGCTTCTGCTCATCCACCCGCAGTGCAGCTAGGCGCTCCCAGGCTGGCTGCTCATCTTGTCTCGGGGTCCCATTCATATTCTCTTCATGTATTTTATCATTAGCTTCTTATTTGTACCTTGGAAAACCTGCTTTCCTGTGAGCTATTACAGTGGAATCTACAGGGCTTTAGAAATGGTTTTGTTCTTGAGAAAATAATCTTACAAATTATGTAAATAGAGCACTTGAAAAGAGTTAAAATCATGTATATGAGAAATAAAGCATTATGGGAGCACTTATATCTCTCCCTCTGTGGAGTCTAGTTAAATTTTAGGCATGAACAGAAAAAATGTAAATAAACCTATTTTATACCAAGTAAGGAGATAAAATGTTCAGTACCATCGTCAAGATCCTCTCAATTTAGTTTAGTGCTGGGAGTATTAAAGTTTAATTGAAAAGTTGCTATTAAAATTTCCCAAGTAAAAAAGATAGTATTAAAGAAAATGATGAGAAAAACAACCACAGCTTAAGGAATATCATTTACACTTCACAATCCTCTGCAGCAGATTAATGTCAAAATTGAGTTTAATTTTCTTCTAGTTATAAATCAAAATGACCCAAACAACCAGAGACATTCGGAGCGGACACTGGAATAATGTGGTCAATTTTGTGGGTGCCTTCTCTCTGTGCTTCATAAAGAAGCCATCGGGATAGAGTTCAGCCTGGTTTTTATTCCTGTCACCTTTCCTAATTTCTAAGATGGAAATTTTATTCTCTGGTCTTCTTGGAACTATCTGCCTTGTCACAAGAGGAACTAGTTTCTGTCTCCATACCAAAAAATAAAATTTTTTGCCACTGACCTTGGACCACTCTCTGTTCATCAAGCTGCCTGTCTTAGAAGTAAATCACCATACAGTGATTAAAGTGCCAAAATGCACACACACACACACACACACACACACACACACACACATAAAATACCCCATCAAAGAAAAGATCCCAGTGTGGATTTTATTTCCTGGGGTGCAACTCATGTGAAATGTGGAAAAGTCAGTTCTTTATGCAGTAGCTTCTGGCAATTTAGTTTCATTTTTCTGTGTACATTTCTTTAGGTGTCTTAAAAAGTTTACCAGATTTTCAATTTAGGAAACATATTTAATGTATTATATTTTGAAATTATTAAGCATTCTCTCTATAAATGAGAGTATTGAAATAATTTACTGGAAATACTAGAACTCATTATAAACTTCCATTAAAACATGTCAGTTTGCCAGTTGATTTTAATATTTCTTTTACAGTGTGAAGCCATATAACAGTATGGATATGGTAAAACCCTTGCATACACGTTTATAATGTGATTGCTCTTCTATTGAAATCATCTCTTTCTAAATGTGTTTTTGACTGAAATGTTTAATTGAAACCTATGTGAATGTGGTGTAAATTTTTGCATATATACAAATGTATATACACATATTTCTTTCTATATATGTATATTTTAATGTTTTATATACAAATATACACCAGGTGTGATAAAAAATAGTTAACATTAAATTTTTACAAGTTAATTACAGTAAAAAGGGCATTCCCATTAACCTGCTTTAAAATTACTCCCGCCAGCTTGGAACACACTTCCACGTCACTCTTTCTGAAGCAGCTCTGGAAGTCTTTCCTTGGAATGTCCTTAGTTCTAGTACTGTGATGCCTAAACTAATTCAAATCCTTCACGGTCATTTTGCCTTTGGCAAAGAACTGGAAGGTGCAGGGTGACGGATCAAGTGCATAATGCAGATGAGGGCACATTATAACGCTCTTATTCAACAGAAACTGCTGCAAATAGTTGATTCATAGGAGATGATTGTGAATATTTAAATTTTAAAATCATTATAGTACATACACATAGTTTATTCAAATCAACACAGTGTCTTTCAATAACCCATGGAATATATGTAAACCATATGTTTGTGTTTTCAGATTCCATGAAAATGGTGAACACTGTAATAAGATATGTTAAACTAATGTATAGATAAAATTTATGTGAAGTGTGAATGGATCACAATTTATATACCTTTTCTTTGGATGTTAAATTTTATCTTATTTTATTTTTTTTTGTTTTTTGGATGTTAAATTTTAAATTGATTATAATTTTTATTAATGTTACACAAATTATGCATAATTGAATAATTCCTTGAGTACACATGGGAAAACTCTAGGACATGAATATGTGGCAAATACAGTAATGGAATTGTTAGTGCTAGTAATCCCACTGTTTGACACATGTCCATGACCTAGCAAGATGTATATCCTACATACACAATTTTGCTTTGCAGTAGTAGTTGTACCAATTTATTTTTCCACTGGTAGCCAACTAGAATTTCAGTTTTTAAATATTTATTTATTTTTTTTATTTTTATTTTTTTTGTCCTTTTGATACTGGCTCTTGCTATGCAGTTCTTTGTAGCCCAGGCTGGTCTTGAACTCACAACGGTCCTCCTGCCTCAGCCTCCCGAGTACTGGGATTACAGGCATGAGGCACCACACCTGGACCTATGTCCTTATTGACACTAGATGCTACAGTGCATAGCAAAGTGATCACAGTGTATTGATTAGAGAGGCCACGATATTAAATCAAAATTAGCTTTTGTAACACCATGTAATGAAATAATTTACTGGAAATACTAGAACTCATTATAAATATGTTCATTTATTGCCTCCAGTGAATGTTTATCAAACAAAAGTTTTAAAAAATCAACAAAAATTAGATTAACAAATTGGTTTATCTTACATGCATATCAATGCTATCTGAAACAAAATAAAAACAGAACCCCCCTCCACACACAGACTATGACTAAAATTTTTCTTTCCATTGATTTGCTTATTAATTTGGTAAAATGTCCAAGGGACTCTATATCTTGTTCCTGTGGTTAAAAATAATAATAAGGTCATTCTCTCAGTTATCCTGCAAAGGCTACCGTATGGCCAGCAGCCACCGGCTATCGCCTAGTGTTTTTTTGGAGGAAAACAGCTTGGGATTTTCTCCATTTTTTAACCCAAATTCTTGTCCTAACTCCCCATATTGGTGAAATAATTTGCTATTTCCTGAATTCCTGTTATCTGGACTCATATCATGCAATTCCAAGCTAAGGGGAACCCCAATACACACAGAAACTGCAAGAACCACATTACTGCTAGCTTGTTACCTCTCAGTATATATTTTGAGTTGGAGACGTGGCAAAAATTTTATTCAAAGTAAAAAAGTTACTAATTATATTATTTTTAATACCACTTCTGTCTTCATGAAGAAAATATTTCTGCGATTGACTTTGCTCTGAATAGTTTTCTGATAGTAACAGAACTCGAATAATATCTACTGAGACTGGTATATATTTAGATAATTTAAAAAGCTGGCTAAAACTGAGGATTATGAAAAATAACACAATATCACTTTAGGTATTTTAATTTGACTTAAGATAGAAACATGTGCATTCACTTACAATACTTAAGTGGTGTTAAAATCTTTTCTCAGAGCACAGATCTACTGATTAGATTTCTGTTGACTGTAGCAGAACCTTCCGCAGAAATCTATAGTTTCCATGTTTGCTGCTCCAGAGTAGAATGCAATTTTGAAGACGTGAAGAAATCTTACTTTTCCCTTGTCTTTGGCATTGAGCATAATTCAACTGCGTTTTTGTGTAGCGGCTTATGATGACTGGGCTTGGGAAAGCACGCAGATACGTTTCCATAGAAACAAATCACTCTCTGCGCTTACGTTTCATCAGTGTACATACTGTCCAGTTAAAATCACTATCGTAACAAGGGTGTTGGCTGGCACCGTGAACGCGACAACTATGCCACCGTTCATCTCGAGTCCTGAGTTTTATTTACGGAGTAGAAATGCTGACAATAACCATGGGTCATCCACTAGCCAAAATATTTCATATGCAGAAGAAATAAACATTTTTCTGCAGTGAGCATTCATGTTCATAAAGAATGAAATTTTAAGAGAAAATCTTAAGCTACTGGGCTTTAGAACCAAAATGCAAACAGAGACGGTTGGAGTTCCAAGGAGTTGGATTTGGAAATGAGAAGAAAAGATTAAAAAGAATGACAAAATATGAAAACGATTGAGTAGTCAGTCCACACTTATCCAAAAATTATAACATAAATTAATGCACTAATATCATGCATAAAAACTATTTTCCAAATAATACATATTGATGAATTATATAAATAAAACAAAGAGCTTGTAAATACTGCTTGAAATAACACAGAAATTTGAAAATAAAAGAAATAAGTGTACTATTGTACAACACCCAAAATATAGTCGATATGCCAATATTAATAAGAGACAAAATGAAATTTAAGAGAAAAAACATTGTTTGGGGAGAAATTTTGAATGCTCCAAGCGTATAATTTCTTAGATATATGACAATATCTTATGGAAAGCTTTTAGATTTTACTATATAAATTCAAAGAAAAAATGTATGCATGTTTTATATTGCAATATTTTGTATATTTTCTTTTGTCATTTTTCCAAATTTTTCTTGAACTGTCATAATGGTTTTTCTCTTAAATGTTATTTTTGTCTGATTGTTTATATAACATCTGTCAGGGTTTATCTATATATAAAGATCTCTCATGTTATCACAATGTTAATGCTTGTTTCCTGTTTTTTTTTTCTTGAAAAGAATACATAGTGTTTTTAAACTTCTTACAATGATTTAATTGTTTTTATTTGAACCAAGTAGAATCTATTTCACAGAGTGTGATTATAGTTAACAATATTATATAATCTTAATTCAGAACAGCTAGAGTAGAGGATGTTTAATGTTTTCCATACAAAGAAGTAATAAACACTGGATAACTTAAGGTATATGTATAAAGCTATGGGGCACCTCGAGACCTTAAGTGAAATAAGTCAGACACATGGCTTAAACATCACATGCTTTCTGTCATGTGAGAAAATCCAATTATACATACATACCAAGCTAGACGATAGGTGATAGAAATAGGGAGCTAGAGCTTTTGAAAGGGTAAAGGGTCAGAAGGTACAGCGGGCAGGGAGGAGGAGAGGGGAAACAGATAAAAGAGAATGAGGACGTGTAACTCCCCATGAGGAATATTAGCATCATGTACTGCACACATGTGGTAATAACAAATAAAAAATCGCAGAAGTATCATACTGTGATTTGTATAAGGGTATGCAAATATTACCTATCAATCAAAATAGGTAAATAATAGGTGGCAAGATGATGGAAAGCTATAGGAAAAATGTGAGGAGTGGAAAGGCATCAAATTGTTCACAGTTTATTAAAAGTTTCTCTGCCTACTGGAAAATGGATGTTATGTGAAGAGAGCAGTAAACCAGCTGTGGTAGTTGGGGTAAGAGGTAGCAGTAACTCATTGAACTTAGTTGAGATGAAAAAGTTAGATTATTTGTCATGTTAGTGTTAGGACTCGGTCTTGCCAATAAATCAAATATGAGGAATGCAGTACAGAGTAAAGTTTGATGACTCTTAAATTTGAACCTGAGTTTCTGCAGGACCGATGGTGTCATTTAACTAGATGGGGAAGTCTAGGAGGGTGGTAGATGTGTGAAAAATGAGACAAATTCTATTTCAGGGACATTAGGTTTGAGATAACTATTAAATGTGCAAGACAAGGTGTTGCATAGGACATGTGCTATAACACTTAGAAAACTAAGGTGAGGAAGGGACTTCCCCTGCCTTGTAAATGGCACTTGCTAATCATTTCAAAATCTTATGTCAGTATTTCTACTTAGTGTTTTTTTTTCTATTTTTTATTTTAAAAATAAAAGAAGGAAAACATATTAACAAACAGACATCCATTTACAAAATAGCATAAGAACAATACAAGCAATACTGAATTACAGACAGTGATAAAAACTTAGCAATGGCTGTTGCATTATGTACTGTTATCTTCAAAGTGGCTTTTCGAGAAAACAAATAGAGACACGCAAGATTGATCAAATAATTAATCATTAACTGTTCCTTTCAGTGAAACAATAGAAGTCAGTGGTACAACTATGCTAACTATCCTATGTATACATATGTACATAGTTTCCCCTTTATTTTCTCTTTTCCCTTATCCCAGTAGCTCTTACTTTTGAGCAGTTTCCTTTCATTTCACAATGTCTATCATATCTCTTAACTTTTATTCACTCACAATGGTCACAACTAATGAACATACACAGAAGTGAAATAAATCAGACCTCCATGTGTAAGCAAAATATTGTCTCACTAGTGTAAGAACCTGAAAGAGTGAATCTATTTAGTGTTACACTAGGTGTTCTAGCCAATGTAGCAGCACAGGAAGCTTTTTAAATGAACTATAAATATTGAAAAGGAAGAGTCAAAATCATTTGTGTATAACATGTTTTGTACCGTCCCCGGTACCACACACACACACACACACACACACACACACACACACACACATGTTTTGTACAGACAAAAATACAAGGGTTATCTCAGAAAAACTATTAGAATTTAAAAATCGGAACATTTACTCAAAACTAATTCTATTAGTTTCCTCATGCTACTGTGCTTCAAATTTAGTGGCTGAAAATAGCACAAATTTATCATTTTGCAGTTCTAGAGTTCAGAAACCTACAATCTGTATGAGTCTCAGGTGAGTTGCATTCCTTCTGGAAGCTCGGTGAGGGGACCTGTTTCCTCATTTTTCTCTCCTTCTAGACAGTCTCTGTTCCTTGGCTTCCGGATGCTTCCATCAGTTTAAAAGCCATAATCAAATGCCAAGATAGCTTTCACTCTTCTTGTATTTTTAACCACTGAAAATACCCAGCTATTGTATTAGGCTTACTGGGATAATCTGGAATAATCTCAACATTTAAAGGTCAGCTAATTAGTAACTCAATTTAATGTACAAACTTAATTCTCCTTTTCCATGGAATCTAATACATTCATAAACTCTGGAGAATTAAAATATGAACATTTAGTTTTGGGGGGAGGCATTATTCCCTCAACCATAATAGTCAACAAAACTGACTATTATTCCTCTATGTCAGTAATATTCACTTAAAAATCTAATGATGATAAGTACTTTATGCAAACAGAAAACTCTGAGAAGAAATCAAACAAAATTGTGCCAACAGATACGAAGCATTATCAACAAATATGACGTACAGCTTGAACAGAATAAAAGATACAACTTGTTCATCATAGATAAGACAAAGTCACAAACATCAGTTTTCTTCAGACTTACAAATTTAAAACAATCCAAACATATAACACAAATTACAGAGCTCATTTATAAAAGTAAATATTCAAGATGGCTAAGACAGTTATGAAAAAGAGGAAGGGCCTTATCATGTGTCAAACCAGAACTAAAACAACATGATTTTTGTGCAAAAAGGAAAATTGCATTAATGAAATGGAGCAGGAAGTTCAAAGAATAACCTAAGGATATACAATAACTTGATGCACGATGGAGTTGGCCGTGGGAAGTGGGTGGGATCTTTAAGAATCAAAATAAATATTTTGATATTTCAGTATGAGGCCAATCTTATAACTTTTAAGGCTTTTTTTTGTGGGTACAGATATATAGTAAAAGTCCAGAAGTGAGAAATGGAATTAAACACACCAAACTCATCCCTTTTGAAAGTGTTAGAGGACAGTAGGATTGGAACTGTGAAAGTCTTGGAAGAAAAACCCCAGAAGTTACAATAATGCATACAATTAACATTTTAATTACTTAGTACAAATATTTGAAACAAATATAGAAACTATAAAATCTTGTTTATCTGACTGGCAGTTTGGAATCCATTATACTTTGTAATTTTTTATATTTTAATTGTTTACTGTAAAGGTGCAAAAGCTAAAAATAGTTTGTAAAGGCCCAAAATATATCATTTACTTTCTCAAGGAACTTGATGTGTATGTCACTGAAAGCACAACTCACAAATTTGAAGAGAAAAAACATCCATGTTGATCATCATGTTAAAAGCCAGGCATGATGGTGCACACCTGTCAGCCCTTGGCAGGCTGAGGCAGGAGGATTGCCTTGAGTTCAAAATCAGCATGGGCTGCAAAGTGAGTTCAAGGCCAGCCTGAACTGCATAGCAAAATCCTGTCTCCCCAAAAAACACATCATGGTAAAAGGGTTCCATGGGCCTATTGTATATGTAAGAAAATAAGGAGATTTGTGATTATGCAGGGTTGGTAAAAATGAGCAACTTTAAAAAAAAATTAGCTTTCTCATGCTGTTGTTAATCGTTTAATGTTTCCTTTCTTAAGTGACCAAACTCAATAGACGTAGGGCAAAATAGAGTCACTTCCAAAGACAAAGAAATGGATCACTTAGGTGGATATTTGGAAGCACAACTGCGGTCTGTAGCCTACACACACTTATCAAGTGCTGAAAAGCACAGAAGTCAGTCTAGTTTATCAGTAGGACACCTTGCAGAGAAACTGCTGCTGGGTAATTCAGGGGAGCTGCAGAAATAATGGATGTGTTTAAGAGACGGAAGGCAAGAAAGGTGTTGGTGACCTTTCTTATTTTTGAAGTTTTCTCTTCTCAGAATTTTATTCCTCTTTTATTTCATTCTTTTAAAAATAAACTCATTTATTCATGGATTTGTCTTCAATAAATAATTTTGTGCACTGATAGCCCTCTCACTATGTGCTAGTCATTAAAATAAGAAATAAAAATGATAAACCCGTGTCAATTTATTACTGCTCTCTCACGCGCAGAGATACGTTGACGTAGTTCATGTTCAATGTCAATTTAGAGGGTTTAAATCACTCGGAAAGCTTCTTCTAAAGAATAAAAATCAACTTAACAAACAAACTCTGTATGATGTTAAAATGTATATGTCAGACGGTGCCGAGAATTTTGACAATAGGACTTCCGGGAAGATGGTGACCGGGTAGGCAGCAGAGAGAGAACCTCCCAGAGGATTACCACCCAAACAATGAAATATAGCAATATGAAGACAGAAATAAGGACTTCCGGGAAGAAGACGACCAGCCGAGAGAGCGAGTGTGGAGGGAAGAACGGCTTCAGCTCCTGAACCCGACAGAGAACGCACTACTGGGACAAACTGCGCCAAACCGGGCAGC
>PVLD010018011.1:0-40139 GCA_004027595.1 Dinomys branickii | reverse complement strand
AAATAAATAAATAAATAAATAAATAAAATAAAATAAAGCGTATAATGTCACCTAAGCTAGTTAAGAATCTAGTTCTTCTCTGCATTATATAAGTTGCGTATCTCAGCTATATTCAACACCAAGAGTGGCTCAGTTTTCAGGGCTGATGTGCCATCTAGGAGTTTGCGACTTTGCAAAGCAGAAGTTGGAGATCTGAGAAATTCTCAGTTTTTCTAGATAGCAGATGATGCTACAATTAAGAAACTGCTGCCAAGACCATGACATAGAGAGAAGCCAAGGATTCACATAGCCATATAATAGTTTACTGAAACCTCTTCGTGCAACTGTGAAGGGTCAAAAGATTAGAGTATTCAATAACAGGAAATTAAGAGAACCTTAATCAAGCCAGTGGACCTTTGAAGCTTATGGACAATATCTTTCAGTTATCTCAGCAAAAGACAAACACAGAGATGAGATGATGCCTGGAAGATCCAATAGCTTGAACATGCAGGAAACTCATGTCCAGAAAATTCTTGAGGATTTAACCTTGACAGACACGTTGCCAGGTTGGACTAAAAGGGCACAGAGATTACAAAGGCTTTCAGGACCCGCCTTCTCTTGACAGGCGGCAGGTTGACAGAACTACTCAACTGAATTGCAGGCTACCATTTTTAAGAGCAGGGCAGACTGAGTGAGAGAGTGAACACCTGAACACAGTGCACAAAGTGCAGTACAAAAAGCGTGGAGGTCAGAGCCGAAAAGCACAGAACACTTGGTACCTAAAGAAGGTTTTCCCTTTTTTGAACTTACTTGAATTTACCATGTATGGACGATTACATTTTACTTCCACTTTTACCCGCTTGGAATCTGAGTGTCTGTACTTAGATGTTGGCAGCAGATAACGTGTCTCCTTCCTTGCAGGGGTCCACAGGTGGGGGAACTGTGGTAAGGAGTTACAGCTATTCTTGTAAATATACTGTGGGTTTGGAATGATGTGAATTTGGGGAACTGGAATAGAATTTCTAAAATTCCTGCCCCCCAGTATGTTATGTCACGTGTCACTACTGACTTTATGATTGGGACATTATCCAAGTTAGCACGGTCTAGTCACAAGAGACCTTACAAGCAGAAGAGGATGTCAGAGGGAACTAAATCACAAGGAGCATGGGATGTGCCATTTCTTGGAGATGGCACAGGCCACAAGAGAAAGAATGTAGGAAGCCTAAGGAGCAGTGGGAGGCCCCCAGACAGCAGGAAAATAAGGCTCTCAGCCCAATAAATCATGCATCTGAATTGTGCTGGTTTGACTGAACTTGGAAATGTATTTTTTCCCAGGTTGTCTTGATAAGATCTCAGGTCAGTTGACATCTGCTTTTAGGACTTAAAATACCCTGAGCATAGAACTCAGTGGAGTCCTCCTGGACTTCTGACTTATAGAACTTTACCTAATATATGGGTGCTGTTTTTGTGTTTATATATTTATGCAGGGAACTTAACTCAGGACTTCGTAAATGCTAAGCGCACACCATCACTGAGCTGCACTTCCACCTCCACAGGTGCTGTGCAAGCTAAGTGTGTGGCAATTGGTTAATGCAGCAGTAGAAAATGAATGCATAAACTAAAAGCAAAAGAGTTCCTGGAAGGCACCACTGAACAGGTAAATAATCACAGCATATTGGCAGCGATGCAAGACATGAAATGCAAACAAAACTTTGTGAAGTTTCATAACATGAATTCCTAAATAAACTATCTAGAGATGCATAGAAATAGATGTCATTGTTCAAATATAAAATAGTGGCCTATAATGTCAAAAGGAATAAATATTCTCAGGAAAATATAAATTAGTGGAAACAGGAAAGTAAAAGCAGATTGGTAATCTATGTATAATTAAATATAAATAAGATAAAAGGCACTAAATGAGACAAAAAGATATTTATAGTGCTAAAATTAACACCACAAAACAAATATATGGTAATTGTTAATATCCACACATTAAACTACCAGCAAAACCTTCATAAAAAAGATACAGAAGAAAGGAGAAACACAGGACTTAAACAAAACAAGAACCTTAAACATATCTCTCAACTCTGGAGATTAGAGAGGCAAAAATTAGTAAGAACCTAGAGTAATAATATTATAATGAAGCATAGCTTATATATATTGAAATTTATATCAAGATAATAAGGAATACAGATTTTCAAATGTGCTTAAAAGATTTATATTGAAAGACTGACCATTTTTTCTTGGCAGAGGCTTCAAAGTAAACAGAAATTCTAATACTGAAGTAATATAAACATTATATGATCACAGTTTAACAAAAATAAAGAATATAATGAAGTCTTCTTTGCTTGAAATATGAAAAATTATATTAAACAATTTTCCCAGCAAAGAAAAATACAAAATTAAATTCAATTTATAGTAAGCAGTGTTAATAAAAATATGATCTATTGGAAGTTTTGAAACATCATTAAAGCAATTAAAGAGAAAGGCCTAGAAAATATGCATGTATCAAAAGAAAATATAATGAGAATATGATGTTTACTTTATTTATTTATTTATTTTTTTTTTTTTTGGCGGTACTGGGGATCGAACTCAGGACCCTGTGCTTGCTAGGCAAGCACTTATTCCACTGAGCTATATCCCCAGCCCCATATGATGTTTACTTTAAAGAACTAGGAAAAAAGAACAAAATAAACTAGAAGGCACAGAGGGAAATGGTGTCATTTGAAAATATAACAGCAGACATTGAGGAGTCAGAAAGAAAATCAGTGAAGAAATAGCTTTACTCATTAAGAAAATGGCAAAAGTGATATATCAGTTTAAACCAAGATTAGACAAATTAATCAATGAAAGTAGAAAAAACTAGAGAGAACAAAATAGAGACTAAGACTAAGGAGAAAATCTTTGTTATAAATAGATAAAACCAAAGACATACAGAAAGGAAGGAAGGAAGGAAGGAAGGAAGGAAGGAAGGAAGGAAGGAAGGAAGGAAAGGGGCCTGGGGATTTAGCTCAGTTGTGCAGCACCTGCCTGGCAAGCATGAGGTTTTAAGTTCAGTTCCTAATACCAAAAGAAGGAAAGAAAGAAAAACAGAAAGAAAGATAGAAAGAAGGAAGAAGAGAGGGAAGGCAGAAACAAATGAAGGAAGGAACAAAGGAAGGGGAGAAAGGGAGGGAGGAAGAAGGGAAGGAGGGATGAAAGGAGCAAGGAAAACAGGAAAGAAGGGAAAGTCACACAAGTCTATGTGTACAATTCTATGCAAGTAAATTAGAATATGTAAATGAAATGGATAAATTTACAGTGAAACATAATCTCTTCTAAACAACTCTAGAATAACAGAAAGTCTAAACAAAACTCCCTTGGGGGAGTTGGGAATACAAAATTGTACGTGAGTGCCATCGTGAAAAGAAACAGGCCAAATGGCTTCAATAAAGAATTCTGCCATGTTTCAAAAGTAGGACTAATCAATCCTAGTGCTACTTAAAATGTCACTGGATTTTCAGAAAGAAGGAAATCTTCCAAATTGTTTTTAAGATACCCTCACATATATATGGAAACAAAAATTGCATGAAAAGAAAACAATAACCTCATATATCAGTATCAATGCAGAATTTTAAAAACACAAGTAAATAAGTTCTAACAGCACACTTAAAAACATATGTCATTAGAAAACCCATAAATAAGCAGCCAGTGTGATATTCAAAATCATAAAATTTCATCATATTAATACATCTAAGGAAAAAGTGATTTTTCCCTAAGTACCTAAAAGATTTCACAGAATTCAACACCCATTCCTGGTAAAATCAAATAGACTCTGAATCATAGGTATTTCTATTCTATGCTAACAGATATATATTTATAACCTTCAAGCTCACCTCTATTTAATACCTTAGTAGCAGTGTAGTTAATGTGGATAACAGGATAAGAATGTCCCATACAGTGAATACCACTTAGCATGGTTTTAGAAGACAAACCAATAAAAGCAAGTCACAAGGAAATTAATCATCTGAGGATTAGAAAGAAAGAAATACAAGGTAAAATTTGAAATTCTATGTCTGAAAACTCAAGAGAATAATTGGAAAATGGTTATAAATTAAAGAAAATAGTAAAAAAAAAAAAGCCCAGAATTTAAAATATAAAAATCAACACAAATATTTGATGCTACAATGTAAAAAAAGATCTAATTAAAAATTCAACCTTTCCAATGGGACAGCTGTCATAAATTTAACAAGAAGTATACAACAGCTAAAGGAGAAAAACTTTCAAACATCATGAAAGACCCCAAGTGTGATTTGAACCATGGAAAAGCCAACAATGTTCTTAGTTAAACTCAATATCATAAAGGTATTAATTCTTCCTAAATTGTTTTCTAAATTTAAAGCAATCCAAATAAAAATACTAAGAAACTTTAAAACTGATACTACCTGTTGATTTTAAATTCTACTTAGAAAAATAAAGAAATATGAACAGAAAACCCATGTGCCGTGGTTTATGTCTGTAATGTCTCTCAAAGGTGCATTTGGAAATGTTTGGTCCTCCGCTTGGTGTCACTGAGGATGGCGGAACCCTGAGGAGGAGGTTGTAGGTCGTTGGGGGCAAGACTTCATAGGGGATTGTGGAATGCACTTTTCTTTCTCTTTTGCTCCTGACCACGAGGTTAGCATCGTTGCTCTGCTAGGTGCTCCCACATGAGCTTTGCCACAGGATCCAAAATGGGACCAGTTAACCATGAACTAAAGCTGCCAAGTGTGTGAGCCTAAATAAATCTTTCCTCTTCTTAACCTGATTATCTCAGATATAATTTATAGACATGGAAAACTGACTAACACACTCTACAAAAGAAGAATGGGGTGATGATGACTGTTTTTTTTTCAGATGAGATGGTGATGTTACAAACCCTTCAGGTGACTATGCTATTGGTGCATCGATAGACACATTGACAATCCACACAGAATTGACCCCAGTGCACATGGAATTTTGGCATATAACAAAAATGTCGTTTCATGCTATGCATCAACCATTCAGACTTTTTAAATCAATGGTTTGGGGACATTTCAATTAGGACTATATCTCATTCTATGTGCCAACAAAGCTACAAACTTATTGGAGATTTATATGGAAAAATCAAAACTATACATACCCCTGGATGTAGTGGATGAGGCTTTTATGAGCTGAAAGTAGGAATATTTTGATAACTGTGGCTCAAAATCCATAAGGAATTCAAAATGATCAACTATATAAAATACTTTTTAAAAATTTCCCGTGAGAAAATCATCACAGGCATAAACAAAAGATAAATTTAGAGTATTTGAGATTCAGATCAAAAAAGATTATTGCTAATACAAACAGCTATTAAAACTGTGCAGAACAAGTTCCAGTAACTCACTGGAAAAGTGAGCAATGTACATCAATAATTCTAAGACAAACATTGTTAGTGACATTTAAACATGAGAAGATTCATAATCTCATTCATAAAATGATAAATACAATTAAATCAGACTAATATATCTCATGTGTCAGTTTGATGAAAACCTAATCATTTAGAAGTCAAAATTATTGGCAAAGGCATGGAAAACAATGTTATATTTTTGATAGGGATAAAATATATAACTCCAGGGAGAGAGTGTTTGATAATATCTGGAAAATTTTACACCCGTGTAGCTTTTCACAGGCATCTCATTTCTAGAAATCTAGCATAAAAATATATCAGAAGAGTATGAAATGACTTATACTCAAGATTATTCACTGTGACATTATGTAAACTAGGAAAAGATTGAAATCAACCTCCATGTTCATCAATTGAGAACTAGTTGAGTGATATATGGTGTATTTCTATAATATTGTGAAGATATAAAACACAAAGAAGATCTTTACATATTTGCATGGATTGGGAACCAAGATGTGTTTTAAGTGGAAATAGCAAAAGAACAAAAAATATGTATACAGTATATCTTTTGTGTAAGAAAAAGGGTTAAATATAATTATAATAAAGTATGTCAGAAAAAGAGATGCTGAAGAACAAGCTGAAAGTCAATAAAAATTATTATTTTTATTGTGCAAATGATGCTTTTTGTATATAGTTAATTATGTAGCTTTGATTTTGGAGTCATGGAACTGTATTACATACTTTAAAATTTAAATAAATTTTAAAAAAGAAAAAAGCAATTCCTGAAGATTGGGGGAAAAGTATAAACATCTGCTACTGACAGATACAGGAAGAGTATTTTCTCACACATTTGTGGTGTGAATTAAAACAGTTTTGAAGGCAACCTGCCTGGCAACATCTATTAGAATGGAGTGCATGTGCTCGTGCATGTGTGTGTGTGTGTGTGTGCGTGTGTGTGAATATCTGTTAACCTACCAATTTTATTCCTGGAAGTCTGTAACAAGCAAGTCAAAGCATCTAGGGATATAAAGATATCAATATACACTACAGCAAAAACCTTCAGGTGAAGTTCTAGTTTTTGACACTAATGATTGATAAAGTCATTGTGTGTCCATATTTTGGAATATTGTGGAGCCATAAAACAGAGTCAACAAGGACTCTACTAACAGACTTAGAGAAATTTGCCATGAACAATTTTTGATAGGAAAGATAAAATATAGAAAAGTGTGCATAATATAATTGTATGTTGCTAAACAAGAAATGAAGATGTAGATATATGTACATATATTTCTGTACTTATGTGTGGCAATGAGATTATGTAATCACAAGTACAATGTGTAGGGCTGCTTTGACATTTGTCAGTAGAAACTAGCTTTGAAGTTGGAGCAAATGTGAAGGAATGAGAGAACCAAGAAAAAATGGGGGTATCAAAACTTCCTTAAGAGGGATGAAAGTAAATGCACACACCATCTGAATGCATATTTGTTCCTATAAATTATATACCTATATAGCTGTGACAACAATCCACCAGCAAATAAGAAAAAACAGGCATAGAGTTCTAATCTTAGATAAATTGTAAGTAATTAATGTGGGTCCATAGCTTTGAAGAAAAAGGAAGTGTAGGAAAGAAAGGACAAAAGAAACTCAGGACTAGAAGACTGCAGGGTGTAGAGGGGAGGAGGTTGGAGAAGGAAAGTGGTCGAGGAACAACATAAGCTTCATATCACAGCCTCTGGCCAGAGATGTCTAACACCCTCAAGCAGGGGTAACCTCCCAGCAAAGCCTTCCTCTTTGGTTAAGCAAAAGGAGTGTTTCCTGTTAGGATCATCGTGGTCTAGTGTGTGCTTGGACATGTCATTGAGCTGTAATTCTTTACACGTATTTTCTCTCTTTTGACCTTCTCATCATCTTCTTGGTGATTTTAGCAAGCTCTGTGTTATCTCCATGTCTTCACCTAGAAGGCATCACACAAATACATATCAATACTTATCAAATGAATGGCTTCAGCTGAACAGACAAGGTAGGAAGTGTTCTCTCTCTAAGGCCGCTCTGCTGCCATGAAAAGAATCTGTAAGTTACAGTGTGGAAGATTCCATCTGAAGGTCCAGAAACACTTATGTGAAATAGCTCCAAAAAGCAGAGGTGTGCACCTGCAAAGGGAAGAATAACAATAAGTACTTGGGTTGCAAAGTCAAATAAAATGAGACAAGATCCCTTTCTAGTACTTGAGATAGCATAGATGTGAATCTCTAGGTAAACCTAACATAGGATTAGGGTGATGAAAGTGTTCATTGTACTTGGTAAACAAACACTACAAGAAAGGCTGCAGGGTACATTCTTTGGGGAGTCAGCAATCCAGAAACAGTATAGCTGAAGGAATTGAGACAAAGACGATGTCTCCTGCTGTAAGGTTCCAAAAAATGATCTGTGCCAGGGGCCATGTTTATTTTAAGAACAGAAAGACCTGAGCTGTGAGAAGTTGAGCTGTCCCTTTTTGCTCTCTATATTTCAACATCACTTACCTTCCCCGTTCTAAGACTACATCATACCTCCAAGTCACAACTGTCTCTTTCAGAGTAAGAGCACATGCCTAGTGTCATGTAAAAGTTTTCCATAGTCACCATTTTGTTCTCCTTATTCCTTATTGAAACCACAAGCTTCAGAGTTTAAACTGCCAGCGTCTGGTTTTAATGCATTTGAAAAGTACTAAATCTATTCAACAGTTTTGAGTTATAGGAGCAGGGTGTTAAAGTGTGTGCCTTTCCATTTCAAGGATCTGGGTGCATAAATACCTCTAAGCAATAAAATCTTATAGTTTCATTCTTTTCAAATGGTGAGTCCCCTAAATGAGGTTCAAAGTCTAAAAAAGCTGTTATGTTTTAATAACGCAGCATTGCTTAACCATTTGAATCACTCCATCCACATATTATGACAGTGTACAGGTATCTTCCCTCCATATTTTCTTTCCTCATGCATGTGGGTTGGAAAACAAGAATCCTGCAATACTAAAAAGAGAACACCGATGAAGGTAGTTTCTCCAAGAACTATCTTGGAATAAATGGTGTCAACCAGAGCACACTCTGGAAAAATTTTCTTTGCAGTCATGGCTAGCACAGTAAAGGTATTTAGCTTCCCTTGACGCACATTCATATAAGATATTAAACCCTGCAAATATGAACTGGCAAGATATTCTTTTGCCCCAAATTTCCATGAATAACTAACTGTGTATTATAAGTACAATTTATGTCATCTATTGATAGGATTGGAGCTCCATATAAATTTTAATTTGGCACCACTTTGGTATAGTTCCAATATCTATTATTAGATAGATCAATTTCTCTTATTTAGAAATGTTTTATGTAACAATTTTCCAAAATAGTTTTTAATAAATTAACTGTCTGACAGGTTTTTTTCTCACTGAGATAATTAATTTTATATTTTCTCCCCATCATTAAATATTTTAAATATGCAAAATCTGCTGGCATTTAGTACTGTCTGTCACAGCAGTGCCAAAAAAGCATGCAGAATCTTGTTTTCAGAGATTTTGTTCACAAGCTTCCTTAATAGGGTATAATTTGCATAAAGTGAGCTTAACTTGATTACATATTTCCGATAAGATTTTCTATTTCTCAAGGCTGAGGTTGGGAGAAGGCATATGTGTCACCACTGGCTGGGTTTCCTCCCTCTGGTGTAATGGCTGTCTGCCACCTGGAGCCTGGAACAATATACTAATGTCATGAGAGAATTTGTCAGAGTTCCTTTGAACACTGCAGTTATACATTCTGTGATTATTAAATTTATACAGACATGATTTGCACACTCTAGCCAAAGAGATGATAAGGAAGAAAGGGAAGGAGTAAGGAAGTGAGGAAGGAAGGAAAGGAGGAAGAAAAGGAATAGAAAGAAGGAAAGGAAGAGAAGGAAAGAAAGAAAGAAAGAAAGAAAGAAAGAAAGAAAGAAAGAAAGAAAGAAGGAAGGAAGGAAGGAAGGAAGGAAGGAAGGAAGGAAGGAAGGAAGGAAGGAAGGAAAGGAGACAAGAAGCTTTCTGTAATTAAATCTCCATACTCTGGACTTCACAGTATTGGCACTAGACACGCACAAGATATATGATTGGGAAATATTTGAATTTTGGGGATCAACTCACAATAGAGGTTATTCTTTCTGCAACCAAGTATACGTAAAAAGTTTTAAAGTTCTAAAGCCCACAAAAGCTTACATGTTTTTTCTTTGCCTGCTCAGAAAAATTCCTTCAACCATGTCCATTTGACAAATATTTATTAATTACTTGTAGTGGATTGACAGCCAGCGGTCAACTTGTAACCCCCAGCTGAACTGCATAAGTGCGGTGCTGGGTGTGGGAGGCCCGCCTGGGGACTGTTGCCAGCAGCACAGGAGGTGGAACTGGAGAAGAAGGAGGGCTCTGGGTAGCTAAAGAGGCTGTTGGGAGCTGGTAGAAGCTGTAAGGAGCTTGTCATGCTGGTTTGCCTGATGAACTTGGCTGTTTTCATCCTCCGAGGAGTTCGGAACCTTGTTGTCGCTGAGAATGGCTTCGGCTCACTTTGGGGGAGCTTTGGGCCTCACTTTGAGTATCGCTTCCTGGCTCTGGAGGGGAAGATGGTGCACTGCTGGTCTCCTGGAGAAGCTTGCTGCATTGGCTTCCCTGATGAGAACTTGGCCATCTTAATCATTGGAGGAACTTGGGACCTCACTGTTTCTGAGGATGACTATTGTACCTTTTGGGGGGGGGGCTCTGGTTCTTCTGAGCGTCACTTCCTGGGTCCAATGAAGATCCCTCAGCCTGCTAGCACAGACTGTTTAGATTCCACCACTGACCTTTGGGCCTTCCCAGTGCAGATCTATGAAACGCATGCATGAGGTGTCGTGGGCTTTGGGCCCCCAGTTGGATTCATGGGAGGCATTGTTGTGAGCTCTAGATAGTCAGCTGGACTCATGCAGGACATTTCTGTGGGATCCAGGCTTTCAGCTGATTTCTTGGTCTCCAGTGGGTGGACAGATTTCCTATACTCTCTTGTATATCATTTTTTGGGTGACTATTACAAATAATCTTATAAAATATGTGTCCTGTATTATATTGCTCCCCTTGCACAATAACCCCCAAGCCAACACACTACTAGTTACTAGATGTCATGTGCTTGAGGAAAGTGGCAAAAGAGAAACAAAATACAACCCATTTCTGCCCTCTTGGAGCCTACCGTGTAGTAAGGGAAATACATACTAACTGCAGAAATGTGGTACATGGGCAACTGTAAACTGGGGTAGACTGGAAAAGTTAATTTGATTAAGTCAATTTGGCAGCTGGGAATGGTAGTGTTATTTATACTAGATGAGGGCGAAGGGGAGATCTGCAGTTCTCTTCACTCGCCTCCTCACCACCTGGTGTCAGTTATAGTGGCAATAAGCCTCAGACAGAATTCTGTCGCTCAAGTGGTGACCAGGAGGCTGACATTCACAAAGAGGGAAGAAATGCGTTCATAGAAACTGTTCTGTGGATTTGCTGAAGTCCCAGCCCCCAGTCACTGAGTGTAGGCTGTGATCTTCCAGGGTCAGTGTGCACAGAAATCACTAGAGGTCTCCTCAAATTCTCAGGAGGGGCCATGGGATTCCATATTTCTAGCAGCTGCCCAGGGAGTGCCGATATAGCTATCTCCAGCCCACACTTTGAGCAGCATGGTTTTTAGATGCTCTGATAAAACATGTACCAGAAAAGTTTCCTTTGAATTGGTATCGCAATATTCCAATACCAGAAATGAGGAAATCAACATCCTCCATTAGCATCTGGACCTGGAGCCAGATGGACCCCAAAGGCGAAGGCGTCTTTCCAAAGCATTTAGGCAGCTTCTTGTTCAATCCTTTACTATATTTTTATGATTTTTAGGCAGGCCATATTTTAAAAATGCCATTCATTCAATGACTTAAAAATCATTTAAAAATAGTTTTTCTGATTATTAAGCCCTCTGGTGGATTAGAGACAGAAATAGTTGAAGCTTTGGGTAGATGTCTTCAGAGTGTAGATGACTGACTAGTTTTTGAATGCTCTCTAATTATACTTTTAGTGTGTATTTTAGACTGAATTCCTTCTGCTGTGAATTAAAGCATCTGAGGATGGAGATGAAAACAAACATATTGTGTATGTTGAACTATTTACAATTTATAGACAATATACCTTGTCTACAACCGGAGTTCTATTCATGTGTACCTCAAAGAAATGGGGAGTGGCTGCCCTGGGGACAGCAAAACCTGTCCGTCCTGTGACTACTGAGGACCAGGGGCTTACAGCTTACAGGCCATTCATGATTATGTAGGTCCCAGCGAATCTTCCACTGTAGAAAAAGGAACACAGCTCTCAATTCTGCTTTCCCTTAGGAACTGGCCTCTCATTACTGGAATATACCTGGTAGCTGCAGGGCCCCAGTCTCGTCTGTAATTAACCTTAAACCCTGACATTCCACATCATTCACATTTTCCTTTACCTAATGCACGGTGCTCCACTCAACCCCTGGACAGATGGACAGTAAGTGCCTCTCTTGTCACTAAGGAATTACCTACAGCTTCTAGGAAAGAAATTCACACCGAGCCAGCTAAGAAAAGCAAGCATTAGTCAAGAATAAGCATTTGTCAGCAGTAGGAATCTCTGCATTTGGTTCAAGGGCTGCTTTTACCTCTCATTCAGATGCACATGGTTTAAGATTAAACCTATTGATGGCTGACAATTATTTTGATGTATTCACAGAAAACAGTACTGCTAAGTGGCAATGGAATAAATATGGATTAAAATGAATGCATTTTTAATTTGGAAACATTTGCATTACATCAAATATGTATTACATCGAATTTTAAAGCATTTCTCTAGCAGTATGTTTTATTATATTTTTTCTGATAAATATAATTGAAGTTAGTTGAAAACATGATTATGCAGAAAGCACAAGTGTTTGTCCTTTTTATACCATATGTCTTTAGCGCATTCCCTGTATACTCTGAACTTTTTCTTTGGGTGCAAATTTTTCAGCATGTGTTCGTACTCACCCAGCTTTATCTCCTGATATCCCTGCCCTTCCAGCTCTTGCTATGAAGGGTGAGAGAACAGTGCATTGGGAATAGGATAGGGTAGGCAAAGGGTTGCAAGTTAGCTTTTGGGACAGTGTTAAAGGTTTAGTTTGCAAGGTAATGAGTGCTCTGAAATACAAATTTATCACCTTCAGAATTATAATTGAAGGGGGAAAAAGACTATCTATCCATCCACCTATCTATCCATCTCTCTATATCTGTACACATGCACACAATATTTGTCTTCACCTTAATAAAGATGAATGTGCAGACTAAAGTTATTAGAGATAAGAATCGGAAGAGCTGTTATGTACACATCTTATCTCAAGTCTGGACTGCACTGTGGGTTATAAAACACCATGTAGTGTTTGAAAAATGCACTCATCTTTTACTATGTGATGATTTACTGGCTTAGATAATAAGATCTTCAGTAATGAAGGAAAAATTTTACTGGTTTAACTACTAATTCTGTTGCTTAACCTCGGAGCCCATTTAACCAGAATCATGTCCAGCACTATGCCACGCACATCTCTGGGCTCCGGGATCTGCCCACCACCTCGTGATTTTACTGTTATCTCTGTGGCTTCTACTAGGTTTGTTGAGAACTGTTACAGGCTAAGAATAGAAATAACTTCAAGAAATGCTTAGATAAACTTATGGATGGGCAGTGTAATTAATTATTAAGGGAAGCGGGCATGGTTTGTGTTACCTTGCTAGCCTTTTTGTGGCTGAGATCAGAGACAATAAACATGCTAGTCTGACAAATTGTTATTAGAGGCAAAAAAAGAGGGTCTGCATGGACTGACCTGAGGAATGAACAATTTTATGACCTTTTAAATCACCTTCTATTTCTACGAATGGGAGCAAACACTTAATATCTTGAATAAATTTGCTTAAGCAGTTTAGACTAAAGTCAACTGGGAGAAGCAGTCCATCACGACTGAAGCCGGCAGGATGTGAACTTGAAAGGCTGCTAAGGTGCACCCCGGCTTCAGTAAAAAAATATAATTGTACAGTATTGCAGTGATTGGCTGGTTGTGTAACTATTTTTTTTTTTTACAATCACAAATGTAAACACTGATCATGAAGCTATGTGATAGATACACTCATTATCTGAGATTATTTTTATATAGAATTGTCATATTCCACAATAAAATTTCTTAAAATAATTGTTGGTAATTCTCCTATCGAATACAAGGAACTATAAAAGTATGTGCTGGCCTTACCAATTTATCGATAAGCCTGATATCATTGACTCAGGTGTAGCACTGGACCACTCAGTGGGTGAAAAGCCAACGTGAATTTGAAATGTAGGCATCACATCATGGGTCAGTCAGGTGGGGTGGCTCTGAGCAGTCTGCCCAGGGATCCCAGAATGGGTGATTCTAAGACCAGTGAAAACCTGAGAGGCAAAAGAAGAGAAATTCTCTGTTCACCCAGTGAAGGTGCAGTCAGATCTCTGCTACAGCTCAGGTCGGAGACGAAGAGTGAGGTTAGCATCAAAGAAGAAACAGGAGAGACAAGACAGGAAAACTACAGAGGCAAGAGACTAAGTCAAAGTCAATAGAGATTATAAGGCCAGTCCCCATGTCTCACTCCTACGCTGCAGGATGCTGCATGGATTCTCCTAGTACATCAGAAGCTTTGCACACTGACAAGGAATTAAGAACCACCCACCTGACCACACCACAACTTCAAGGAACTTGTTCCTTGTGTGATCACAGATTTTGCATAACATTTAATTCTCCCCAATTTTTCCATTCTGAATAGGGATTTCACTGATGGTCACGGGATTTCACACTGATGATGAAGTCAGGAAGTTAGACACATTTTTTGAATGAGTAAGTAAATGAATCTTAGCTCTTTTCAAAGCTCAGCATAAACCCAAGATATTAGATGCAAATACTCCCAGGTTTTGTTACTTTGGTCTCTCTAATTCCCAACTGTACCCTGCCTCTCTGGTGTGGAAAATAAGGATTTGTTTCGATTTTCGGCTGGCTATATTGCCAAGAGGTGAAAATGCCTGCTTGATGTTTAGGGCTGTTTAGAATGTGAGTCTGTCATGACATGTGGGGCTTTCTTCCTGTGCCCCATTAGGTCTCCACTGCCTGTTTATTGGTTTTACCCAGAGTAATAGCCTGTGGAAATAAAGGCCTGAATGAAATATAATCTTGCTTCCAAATGCTTATGGATTTATTCTAATTATGTCTTTTGGGCAGTTTCAACATCGTAAAAATAGAGGATTCCTCTTGGCTAAAAGCAATACTCTATGGTTTGCCCTGTAGGCTCCTCGCTATGAATCTGTACCTCTAATAGGTAGCAAAGCAGAAAAAAGTAGTCAGGAACAATGCAGAACATTTTGGTGTTCCTGACCATCCTGAGCGGATTCCTCTTCCTCTCCGCTCCCCGCCCTTCTCCCCTTCCTTCCTAGCCCCTTCTCTTCCTCTTGCCCCCCTTCTCTGCGTCCTTTCCCTCCCTCCTCTACTGCTATCTCTTCCCCTCCCTCTCCCTTCACATTTTACTTCTCTCTATCCCTCTCCCTTCCTTGCTTTCCTTCTTCCTTCTGAGCCTCAGGTGGCCGAGTAAATTTTCAGACCTTGATCTGGCTAAGACCGGAGATGATACAAACTCGTCTGCAGGGGACAGCATAGTGATTTGCAGAGGAAAGGAGTCTCCTGTGGCTCTTCAAATTGTCTGGGTCTTCCTTTACCCAGATGTTTTCTGGTTCCAGAAACCTCACAATGAAACTGCATGAAATTTCTGCATTCCTTTGGCTTAAATTTTACTGTGCCATTCTTACACAATCCCCCGAAGAGTAAGTTGTATCCTTCATAACAAGAAACATATCTGGCAAGCTGCAAATTTGAGGCAGAGACAATTTTATCTAGAGGACTAAATACATTCCCAGGGTAGTATTTGTCCAGAGTTGTCTTTCTGCTTTCACTGCCAATCTTTTCCAGCTGTAAGAACGAGAGTATTTGCCAATATTCAGCAAATAGAGACACTGTGTCACATAGATTTGGAAGGCTCAAACCATTCATTGGGACAATTTTCCTCTTTAAAGCAATTTTTATTGGCTTCCCTTTCAAACAAGAACCAGAAATGGAATGATATCTACCCTAATTTGACAAAACCACTCAAACATTTCACTTGCTCAGTGAGTGAGTTTTTTGTGCTTTTCCAATTTTCTCTTTTTAGTAACCTCATTACCCTCATTGGTCTAGCTTTCAGTGAATTCCTGGATGGGGAGGAAAGTGCATTCAATTGACATGGGAAACAATCGCTTTTATACTTTTGGGATCTTTCTTTTGAAGAAATAATAAAGTAAAGGTGTTTTTCTTTCACAGTCTCAGCAATTTACCACAGCTGGTGACCCTGGACTTATTTTTGCTTTTGATAATCATCTCTTTGTATTCACCTGGAGCTCTAGGCTGTAGAAATAATAATAATTACAGCCATTTACTTGTTTCATGCTAGAAACTGGGAACTGTGTGAGGCACATTATATACGTTCCTCTCCTCAGTCCTTGTAGCCAGCCTGGCCAGGTAAATAGTTACCATGACTCTAACCATGACTTCATACACCAGCAAACTGAGGCACAGAGAAGTTAAGCACACAGCCCAAGGCCACATAGCTTGCATTACCTATGAGTCAAGGTTCTTGGTGGTCACAGTCACTTGTAATCTCTCTCATGAGATGTACTTTTGACATAGGCGCAACATGACTGAGGATAAAATAAGGAATATCAAAAGAGCTGAGGGTAAAATGCCCAACTTTTCTTAATTTTTCTTTATTCAATAAAATATAAATCATCATATGCAGCCTTTAGGACATTTTTGTTCATATAAATTCTGGTCCAACTGGGAATACTCCAGATATATTAGTCTTTTTCCTTCCCATACTGGTTGTGTCTTCCCACAAATTCATTGTAATGGAAGAGAGGTGAGAGCAGCCAAGGTTGCATCAATCCAGAAATTCTAGTCTCTTTTTAAAAAAATTTTTAAAATATAAAAGAAAAAGAACAACATCAACAAAAAAGAGGAAAATACTAACAAGGAGACACAAAGTAGCACAATAACAGTAGAATCAAAATTGAATTATAGACAAAGCAGCAGGGAACCAACAATGGTTGTTGCATTGCATATTGATAACTTCGAAGTGTATGCCCAGGAAAACACATACAGACATACAAGACTGATCAAACAGCCAGTCATCAACTGTTCCCTACCATAAAGCTACATAAGACAATAGTGGAACCATGTTAGCCATCCTGCACATATGTACATACATACATACATAAATATTTGCCTCTTTCTTCCTTTTCTCCTTTCCCTCATCCCATCTGTTCTTTACTTTTGAGCAGATTCCCTTCATACCTCTTAGTTTACATACCCACCCTCAGGTTCTTACACCAGTGACACAATACGTTGCTTGCATATATACCTCTGATTTATTTCACTTATGAGTATGGTGTCTGATTGTGACCATTGGCCTACAAAAGCCCCAAATCTGTCCCTCTTTATAGCTAAGTAATATTCCATTATATAAAAATACCACATTTTTAAAATCCAGTCCTCTGTGGATGGACTTTTGGGTTGCTTCTACAATTTAGCTGTTACAAATTGTGCTGCTATAAACATGGGTGCACATATATCACGGTGATATGATGTTTTCAGATCTTCTGGGAAAATACCTAGAAGGGGAATAGCTGGTTTGAATGGAACCTCTAGACCTAGTTTGCTGAGAAATCTCCAAACGGCTCTCCACAGTGGTTGCCCCAGTCTGCATTCCCACCAGCAGTGCAGTAGAGTCCCTATTTCTCCACAGCCTCACTGGCATTTGTTACGGGATGATTTCTTAATACTGGCCAATCTTACTGGGGGGAGATGAAATCTCAGTGTTGTTTTTATTTGCATTTCTCAAATGACTAAAGATGTAGAGCATTTTCTCATATACTTATTTGCCATTTGTATTTCTTTATCTGAGAAGTGTTTATTCATCTCAGATGCACATTTCTGGATTGGGTCTTTGAATTTGGACAGGTACACATTTTTAAATTCTTTGTATGTTCTAGATAGAAGACCTTTGTCTGAGGGACAGCCAGCTAGGATTTTTTCTCAATTTGTGAGTTTTCTTTTTACTTTGCTGATGATTTCTTTAGATGTGCAAAAACTTTTCAGTAAGATGAGGTCCCAGTTACTGATTCTTTGAAGTGTTTCCCTTGCAGTTTCATTTTTGTTCATGAGCTCTCTGCCTACTCCTATGTCTTCAAGATTTTTACCTACTTTCTCTTCCAATAGATTAAGAGTTTCTGTTTTAATGTTGAGATCTGTGATCCATTTTGACTTGAGTTTGGTGCATGGTGATAGACTTGGGTCTATTTTCAGTTTTTGGCAAGAGGCAAGCCAGCTTTTCCAGCACCATTTATTAAACAGGCTATCTTTTTTCCAGTGAGCTTGTTTGGTTCCTTTGTCAAATATTAGGTGACTGAGTGTGTTTTTCGTTGTGGCTGCATATTCTAGTCTGTTCCATTGATCCTCAGGTCTGTTTTTTACCCAGTACCAGGTTGATTTTATTACAGTAGCTTTGTAGTATAATTTCAGGTCAGGGATTGCGATTCCACCTGACTTGTCCTTGTAGTCTCTTGACCTCAGTGATTGGTCCAAAGAAGGGCACATGACTCCAGATGTTCAACACGTGTGCTCCTCAGGATGTTTTTAACCGAAGCTGGCAAGGATGAGTGTCTCTTTCCCAGATAAGCATGCATTCATTAGGACATATGTGCGGTTATGGCTCCTGAAATCTGCTCTCCTCTTTGTGGGAGAGTTACTGTGTTTGAGGATTGAATGTGCAGTAATGAGAGAAGCATAGGAATAAGTATGGAAAGAAACAAGGACAAGATAGAAATTTTTGACTGCTCTCACTTCCTTAAACCTTGTCATAGAGAGGGCCGCCTTCACTCACCTCCCCTGCAAAGCCGGGTGATCTCATTTTCTGTTCACCTGTTTGGGTTTTCCTATCGTAAGTGACAACATTTTTAAACTACTTCTCAATCTTCTCTTCTCAATCTTCTCTTCTCTTGAGTAATGTGAGGCTTTCCATTTAGTCTTTCTGCCATTGAGTCTAGAGCATAACTGATGGGGGATTTACTTCAAAATAATGTTAGCATCAGGAAGCAGATGAGGGTGTGGATGGAGCAGGACAGGCCCTGGGTGGAAGGGTTAAGTGAAGGACATTTGCAGATAATTTTATCACACTCTATTTTTTAGTTTATATGTGTTCTAAATCCTATATAGTATGAAGCTTGAATGGATAAACAATAACAATGATGTAAAGCAAACAGGGCCGTGAAACCAAATCACCCATCCCTGAGAAAGACACATGGCACAAGATAGTGTCTAATGGGTACAAGGAGGAGACTCTGCTGGAAGGATGAGACTTAAGACAAGGAGAGAAAGGCAAGAGCTCAGTTGAAGAGGTCACAGCTGTCTTTCTGGCTTGAAATCCGAAGTGACAAGGGGTAATAAAAGCACGCACACAACAGAATTTCAGGGACAAGGGCTATGGTCAGACATGAGTTCCCCACAGAGTCACAGGAACTTCCGGAGAAGCCTTCCTGCATCAGCAGTGTTTGTGGGTTTCAGTATTTTCCTGAACATTTACCACCTCACATGGCCTCTGTAGCTGTAGACTTACAAGGCTCTGCGAGGCGTGTTCTTGTTCATTCAGTCATTTCTTTACTTCATTCATTCAGGTAACATTTTCTGATTTGAGATACAGAAAAGCTTTGCCAGTGCAGTGTCTGGTATGTAAGTGGTGCTCAGTAAATATTTTTTGAGCTACTGAATGGGTGAAGAGAGAAGCTCTAAAGAAACACCTTTAATTATAGAACTTTCCCTGACATGACATCAATATTCAATCTTCCACATTTAGAACCTGCCAGTCTCTGCTGCAGATCCTATTTTGAAGCCCACAACAACTTGGCCAGGAAAACATTACCAGCAAAATTGCACATAGCCATCCACAGCTTGAAATTTGTTCTAAATGACAGAGTTTGAAACCCCTAAATCAAGCTTGCTGGTTTTGAGTGACAAGGATGTCAAGAAGATGGAAATTAATCTTTCAAAATATGGTTTTTGCTTGTTGAACTGAAAACCTTTTCTTTTCTGGGTGGAGAAATTCTCTCTGTATGATGAGCTCACGATTTTAGCTTAATTGTCTTAGTAATTTTGGTAGCAGTTAATTTCGGGATAATGTGTCAAACTTTTGTTATATTTAATTGATAAGAATTTAATTGTTCTATATTTTCTCATATTAAATATATAGACTGTCCTATATTCATCACTATTTCTATTTATAAACTCACTCAAGTTGCAGTTATTATTGAGGCCCTACTAAGAATGAAGTATCATGTGCTACTGACAGGAATAAAAAGGTATGGATCATACTTTCAAGAAGTTCATAAGCTAAGAGGAGAGAGATACTGTATAATTTTTGGTGGTTTTCTCAGCAAAACAAACGAGGAAGTCATCATAAATTTTGTGCAGCCTTGTGGCATGCATCATGCGTCATGCTGCTGTCCCACATTCTTCCCACCGAGCCATGTTCCTGCAGGGCAACCCACAACAGCAATTCTTCATCCTGCTGTTTCTATTTGTCTTCAGACATGTGAAAGCAAACACACAAAGTAAAGAAAAACTGGGAGACCCGTGGAGTTGGTGTGAATCAGGTGTTCCCACTATGTCCTGCCTTTAGAAGGTGCTGTTCTTTAAAAATAAAGCCAAAACAAGGCAAAATCCTTTTAGAACGAGATTTTATGCAAAATGACTAAGGTAGTGCAACATGTTTGTGCAATTAATGAACCAGTAGTAATCGTTTTTTTAAACAAGAGTCCATACTTGATTCATATTTCCTTAGCTCCAGCATGATTCCTTTTAATGCAAAGAGAGAAAATAGGAAAAAAAGATAATGTTGGAAACTAAGGGGGTAAAAGTTGAATGCACTACTGGTGAGTGGAGTACAACTGCCAGCTTTCCCCAGGACAGCTGTGGAGATATCTCCCTTGGGACCAGCCTCTGTCTCTGTTCAGAGAGAATTGGTTGGTTCCTTTTCAAGATTAAGCTTGCAGTAATTATAAGAGCTCAACAGGACGATTTTCCTGAGAAAGAGAAGCATGTTTTTTTCTCAATGCAGAATCCAAGTCTCCCCCCTCAGTAAAAGAGAAATACTATTTTATGTGATTTCACTGACCCACCCCATTTCTAGCCATCATGGTGAAGAAACAGATACACACTACATTTATCTTTATTATTTTCAACCCTTCTGTAAGATCTTTTCCTCACCATAGGCTGACTCAGAAATGGCCTCGGATGTCCAATATGGACATTGCAGGTTCCTAAGTTTTCTTCTTAAACCCAGAAAGGTAAGAAATATACAACTACAAAAGTGATGGTGGTGTGCGTGGAACATACTCTTCACAGCAAGCTCACTTCTGCCTTGGCTGGTAAAACTGTTGCCCCTGCTTGAAGGAAGGTCGTCTGTTGGTTAAAGGTTGCTTCCCCACCTATTGTAGAAGGAGAAGGACCATGCAAAGAGAAGAGATGGCCACCAAAAGACACCAGAGTTGGCACCTGGACAGACTGGGATGGAAACAACAGCTCTGACTGGGTCTGCCTTGGAGTACTGTGTAGGTAACCCCTCAGATACCTGAGGGGGTCTTAACTGGCCCTTAAATTAGCTTCCCTCATCTCAGGGTCCATGAGCCCTTAATTAGGACTCTTATTCATCCTGACTCCTAAACCCAGTTATACCTTCTGTTCTACCCAATCTTTTCTTTTTTTTTTTTTTTTTTTTTTTGCCCTCAGATATTTATGGTTCACTGGATTATTTCTTCTTGTTTTAGCCAGAATTTATTAATTTGTTGCTCTTTTTCTGTTGTCTGATTTTTATCCCATTGAATTATATTTAAGTTTGAAAATGGATTTACAGACAATGCTTGGTTCTATGGATACAAGATTTTCTACTGAAAACTGAGAAAGAAGATACTATAAGGAAGGCATGCAGGAACTGTAGCATAAGCTTGGACCCCAGCTACTTAGGAGGTGGATACATGAAGAGCAGAGGTTTAAGGGCAATATGGTGAGATACCATCTGAAAAATATAGGAAAAGGGCTGGGGATGTAGTTTAGTGGTAGAACAGTTACCTACCAGGAGGCCTGGAGTTTCATACCCAGAACTACACGTAGGAGGAGGAAGTGGAGAAGAAGGAAGAAGGACAAACAATAAAGAGAAAAAGCTAAAGGAGAGGAAAAATGTACACAAATGACAAAGAAGCATATGAAAAACTGTTCAGTATAATTTGTAAGAAAATGCAAGTTAAACATGCCCCTTAGAACTGTTATAGCCAAAAAGTCTGATGATACCCAACCAGCAAAGATTTATAAAAACTCTAAGATACTTACCCAAGACCAATGGAAACATATGTTCCCACAAATAATTGCACATGAAAGCTTGTAGTGCTTTTATTGATAAAAGCAAAAAATTAGAAAAAATTCAAATGATACATGAATAAACATATCATGATCCACTTCTACGATAAAATACTACTAAGCAATAAAAAGAAATTAGCTACCAACATAGGGAACAGTATGGCTGAATCTCAGAAGTATTATATTAAGTGAAAGAAACCAGACATAAAATACCACATATTGTATGATTCAATTTGTGTGGAATCGGCACCTGCACAGACTGGGACGGAAAATGCAAAACCTAGAGTGACTGAAAACAGGAAAGTTTCCAGAGCTGAAGATTAGGGGAGGAAATTGGTGGGACTTTAGGGGATGCTGGAAAGTTGTGTAGACCATGGTAATAGTTACACAACTGACTGCATGCTTCTGTCAAAATATACACTTTGAATAGGTGAATTTATAGTTTTATGCCTCAAAGAATTGATAGATATTTTTCTCTGAATAATAAGAATGGTGCAATACAACTTATCTTTATGTTTGTCCAGGCTTTGAGACAGTTTCTAGCTAAATTAAATTTTCAGTCATAATAACAAAGGATCCCCTTTGGGTTAGTCATGAGCTTTCTGTAGATATAGTTGACAGGTATAGCTGACAGTCTCTATTTCATTTTTAATAAACCTATCTTTTGTGTATCTTTTATTATATGACACTCAAAAATCTTTTTGGAAACTGGCAGAACATAAACTGTACAGCATACATATAGTCATAAGGAGATAGAAGCCTAATTATGATTAGCAATTGAGAGGATAGGATAAAATCATGCTCCCTTGTCAAAAAATTGCCTGGGCTTATTACTGACTCAGTTTTCCTCTCTTTGCTGCCAGACTGGTCCAAGATAGAGCAGGCTGCTGTTGTGATCCCCCTACAGATGGGCAGATTGCTCAAGAACTGAGTCCTGAAAGACATTTGTTTGTAAAGGAAAACTGCGTAACTGTGGATAATCTCGAAATGATAGCTTAATAAAGAACAGATTAGCAACAACGCTTCATGAAGTTAGGTATTACAAATGTGCTAGGATACATTTCTATAGGATGGAGTGGTATCATTTCTTTTACCATGCTAAGATGCAGAAAGATGCTTTAGAGGAAGGTTTTTGTCCACCATGGGGATTGGAATCTTCCCTGCTTCCTTCAAGAGGATTGTTTATTCGAGGTCCATATATACATTGATACCTGGAAGGTTGCTTCTTTCAGAATCTGTTGAAGGTAACTACAGGATTTATTGAGAATGACCCATGTCTACACTAGAGAAGGGGAAAATACATAGCAATGAGCAAAAAAAAAAAAAAAAAAAAAAAGAAAGAAAAGAAAAAAATTACTGCCAGAAGCATGCAGGATATAAAAGAGGCTCTCAAATAAGTTTCTGGTTCCCTCTTGCCATGGAATGACTTATCATTCAACCAGAGGGAAATAGCATCTGTTCTGGTCTCAGTAAAATTCTCTTCCTGGGCTTTGAAACTCTCATTGTACCATCTCCTTATCCTTGTCTGATGCAGGCTAGGATGACATGATAACATCTTAGAATTTCCATGATTTTCAAATTGTTCTCTATGATGGTTTACAAGATTGTGCTCTGCTAAAACACTGACATTATCAAATGACTTTGTGGAAGTTTGCTGTGTTCTGTGAAGTGCGGTGGCCCCTTTCCTCAGTTTTCTAATTGGTACGCAGGCTCTGCTCTTCTACTTGGAGGGCTGTCTTCTGCTCCTTTGCTGCCACTTTGAATTAAGAGACCCTTCTTCCTGGGCTACAGTGAATGCCAGGTTTTGATGAGGTCTGTTCCACATATCAGTTCCTGACATTAGTCATTGCAAAGGATCATATGTCTGAGCAGGAATTCAAGGGACTTCCTGTTCAGACACTTTTCCTGTTCTAGGAGCATCGTGGGAGTGGCCCTGAACAATAAGGTAGCAATTTTGCAGTGCTCCTGAGGCATAAAACAAAAGGCATGAGGAGTCAAAAGATGGCCTGGTGCTTAGACCATTACCACACTGTCTCCCTTCCAGGCCTAAGTTCATTCTTGCACAAGTTATTGACCTGGGTGAGGTGAGAACATAGGTTTGTTTACTAAGCCTAACTGTGCCCACAGGGAGGAGACAGAGGTGACTCTTATATTTCTGTTATACCTACATCAAATATTCCTTGCTCTGAAAGAGTGTCTCTGAGAGTTTAATACACATAAGAATTTCTTAGTAGTTTGATAACATGTAGACCATCCTGTGTTACCCTTGTGAATCTGGATTTAAAGATTTCACATAGAGCGTGGTAAGCTGAATGTGTAGATTCCCTTAGGAGACTCTAATACACATCCAGCTTTGATCTTTAACCAACTTGGGAATCATCAAAGAGAATCTAACGTGTTCGACAAACTGAAAAATCTTGAAAAAACAAAGACCAAATATTTTTGCTAAAATGCTTCTTAGTATGGGATAATATTGATATTATAGGTATTGATAAAAGCAGAAATGAAAACCAAAAGCAAAACAGAACACATTATTGGGCTCCGTGTAGACTTATGGAGAGTAGGATCCAGGAATCTGCATTGTCCAGGGACTCCCAGGCATATTGAGAGTTGAAGACCTCAGAAAGAGAGACCTTTTGTTTCTTGAGTTTCACACTTATGTGCCAGGAGTACTCACCATGGCAAGGTCCACAAGGTGAGGACCATGTTATGGGAGCTTTTAGCAAAACTTGGAAGCAAGCAGCAATCACTTCATTGAGATTCAAGTCTCATCTCTATTCCTAAAATTCAGTTCCAATGCTGTGACAACAATTTCCCCTGTGTGAGGAAAGGGCTGCCAAGACTGCCCTGAGTTTGAGGTTTGACTCGTGAGGTTTTCCTTCACTCTGTTGTGCAGTGTAGATGATGCGCACTGTATTAACCTCCACAGTCGCTCTGATGGTGAGAGCATGGAGTCAAGAATGCACTGTTTGCTTCTTCCACTTCGATATCTTAATGGAATGAACGTGATATTATTTATCAACTGTAAGCTTGATGGAATATATCATATAAATCATCTCAAATGTTCTTTGCCACCTGCTTGCCTGTTCTGAAATGTATGCTGGCTTAATTAATCTAATTAGTCAATGCACAGATCAGGAGCACATTTACAGCTTCTCTGTCATCATAAATAAACTAGTTTTGTTTTCATAGGCTAAACAATTCATTTTAAAGATGGATTCGAGGAAAAAAGCCAGAGATCTGACCTCTATTACAGAAAAACATGGAATAACAGTGACTGGGTTTTCTTTTTGTTCTGTGTGCCCTCCATTAACCTTCTATTAAAATCCTCCTTTGTGGGGGAGGTAGGGGGGCTGAGGCGGCATGCTGCAGAAATGTCATGCCCTCCCACCTGGAGAGGCATATCTGCCATTCCGTTCAGAATGAGCTCACCCATTCTAAACCTTCGGATTGAAAGACATATGGATTCTGATGCACACACGTGTGCGCCAACCACAGATGCTTAAATTCAGGAGCCCACCCTGCAGGCTGAGGAAAAATCAGAAAGGAGAAAAGGGTCGAGGTAGCACTTGAGATGTGCAGCTGAGCATAGTGAACAAGTTGGATGCTCTGAATAAGCAATCGTTTATTTTAATAGCCAGGGATACCTATCTGGTGCAACCAGGCTGGCCGTGCAGTCCCCAGTTCTGAGACGTGCACTCACCTGACAGCAGAGGGGTTGTGCACCACAGTAGCCTAGAAGCATGAGATGTACTCTAGTGTGATGGTTAACTCATTTCGGAGTTTAGGTCTGGACTTGCATCCCAGCTTACATTTGGTGCATGCTGTGTCTCCTTGGAAAATCTCCCTAATCTCTCCATGGCCCATTGCTCCTCAGTACGATGTGTGATTTCATGAGATAACTCAAGTGTAGAGCACGTGATCCATGCCTAATGTATCTGTGGAGTTTAAGATAAGAAAGGAAATGGATTCCTCCCTCTCTAACCCACTGCTTGTTGTCTCTCTCCCTCCGTCACTGCAAAGAGCCTCCTAACAGAGCTCCTAGGCCTCGAAAGGGAAGAAGTGCATGCTGACCCTGGAAGCTGGCTCAGGGCCATTTGGACAGGAAATTCTTTGGTTCTGGCACCCAGAGGACAGGCAGAAAGGCAGGGGCACGGTGGTGTCAGGGTGCAGGTGGATGAGATTCTAAAGGAGCATGTTTATTTGCCTCATAGAATCCTTGACTCATGTGGATGCCCAGTCTAAGGGTGGTACTGCTAGCACTGTGTGTGGTATATAACTGATGTTCAATAAATATCAGCAACTGCTCTTATCCCTGTTCAACTTCAAAATTCATTTCTTCAGCAAACCAGCATATACCCTACATTCCATTTGTATTTTGAGAGTTTTGCTGGGGGAAAAGTTGAAATCTAAAACCATTTCTTCAAGAACTTTATATTCACTTTGACCAGGTGATGTCCGAATATGATCTTGAGAGATGTGGTGATTCAAGGTTCTTCAGGTAGAGACCTCAGCGTTTCCAGGGCAGGGAGGTATGGAACAGCATGGGTAAAATTTTTGTACAAAAAGGAATGAGCCATAGGTCAGGTAAAGGGATCAGGCTCAGGTGGAGGAGACAGCAGAGCACACCAGCACCTGGACATGCTTATAAGGAGGCAGCGCTGTTGAGGAATCCAGGGTGCCGGCTTCATAGACACAAAAGGAAGGGTTGCCGCAATCATCGTCACCATGTTCTGTGCTCTTTGCCTTGACGAAAGGCTTCTGTAGAGTCAGTAATGCAGTATTCTTCTGGGATGCTACTCAGTCTCCAGCTTTTGTTTAGTATTTTGGGGCAGTCTTCCCTGCCTTTCCTCTGGGGTGGTGTACCTGTCTCAGTCATACTTTCCCAACTCTCCTGAGCTGCACATTGGGGTTTTACAAGTATTCCTTGGTAATATGGGTGACATGGGGCAGACCTCTAACACTGAAGGATTTCCTTCAAAACCCACCCTTGGGCACCAGTTCATTTTAGAAGCATGGATCTGGTTTTTTTTTTTTTTTTATGAAGGGGAAGGTAGAACATCTCAAAGCAATAAAAATTTATAATGTGTAGCAAGAAGAGTGAACTTTCACAAATGGAAACTAGAACACAACCAGGATGCGGTGCAGACTATGACATAAGCATCAAACTGTATTACAAATATACAAAATAACCTCACAGAAGAGGGTGAAGGTAAAGGAGCTGCCCTGAGGGACTCTGGAAAAGTGTAATTTGACTGGGATCTGCATAAACATAAACATTGGATTCTAGCTCGTAATGTGTTTCTTCTGAGAGTACAGGCTGACAATTCTGAAACTTCTTGGTATGTACATTGGTGCTGGACACATTTAAAAAATGGATGATGGATGACGGAAGCCAAGCTTCTCACTGTTGGAGTGGGAAGCAATAGATAAGCAAGAAGGGAGGGTCAGGAGGACCATACGTTAGTGGATTAGAGTCTGAGACATCAGAATGAGCTCATGTTTAACTTCACATAAACTCACATAAATACGCGTCTAGATAGATATGTGTAGATGTACTTATCTGTAACTGTGTGATCACACAGTTGTGCCTCTTAGGATAGCCACAAATGCTACCTAGTTCTGTTAGCTAGAAGGACCTAGAAACAAAGACATCCCAGGAGCTAAGAGCACAGGCAGCAGCCAGATCTTGATGTCAGAATACTGTTCTCCAAATAAACAGTCTCAAGTCTCCTTGGGGAAATGCCAGATTCTAGGGCCAGGGCAGGAAAAAATATAAAAGCAGTCTGGAGAATCTTGCAATAGCGGAAAATAAGAGAGTGCTCAAGGATTCAAGGAAGAAGCCAGGTCACAGGGGCACAGCAGCCAGCTGAAAGAGCTCTCAATGACCTAAGCAAACTTTCCTTAGAGGAGAATATAAAGTAATACACATGGATACCCCCAACTCCAGGAGGTGCCTCTCACCTCTGCTTTACCCACCACGTCTGCCCTTAGAGCTGGATTTGGAGGCCAGTTTCCAATGACTAGATTGGAAAGACTGAGAACTGCCACAAATCAGAGGAGATTAAGGAGACGTGACCAATAAATGTAGTGGAATATCCTGGATGGGAGTCTGGAACCAAAAATGTTGATTTTCCTCAACATTAGTGGAAAAAACAAATAAAACTGGAATCTAGTTAACAGTGACAAACTAATGTTGTTTCTTTTGGCAAATGGCAGGAAGGTGACATAATTAACTAGGTGAAATGAACAGGGAGAGGGGTATGCAAGAACTCTGTATTATTTTTGTCACTTTTCTATCAATGTACAAGTTCTCAAAAATAAATTCTATTTTTTAAAGAAAAGACGATTGTAAAAGTGCTGTTCTTTAGGGAAACTTACCTACTACTGTTACAGGTCATACACAGCCTAAGCAGATGGGACCATATCTCAAGGAAGACTTCCAAACCTGAATTAAATGAGAAGGCAGGTCCAGACTGAACTCTCTTCTCAATACCAGGTCTGTATGTTATGGATGGAAACATGATTTCGTGAGAGGCTGACATTTACCTTAGCATGGTCAGAGGTAGACTTGGCTAGAACTCTTCCGGATTGTTATTTTCTGGCATTCATGCTACCTGCCACAGTTAGATAGTACAATGGAATGAATTCAGTTTTCTTTTCTATGAAGAAATAATCACTACCTCTGAATTCTAAAGAGTTCTAGAGAGTTGAGAGTGTTTTATAGTGAAACCATGAATGGGTGTCCCATGAAGCCTTGCGAACCTCACCCAGTTGGCAGGCAGCTCTTTATGATTTTCATAGCTAACCCCCAAAAATCAATAAATAGAAACAATCACTTTGTTAAAATTTTTAAATATGATTACTGACCTTTGCAAGATTAAATTATGTCAAGTGGCTACTCCAGACATGATAGTGTCTCTCCCTGACATACAGCATCTCATCTTAAGATGAAGCAGTTTCTGTAAATCGAGTTCTTGAAAAAAGGATGCATGTATCGAGTTTCTAGGCCTCTCTTTCAGACATCCTGAAGTTGTTCTGCTTCTTTAGGGTCCTCAGGTCCCTGTGCCTTTTCTCATACATAAATCATGGAGAGAAAAGTTGAATACAGCAAGCATTAATTAATCTGAGATCTGGGAATTTCTTTCCAATTGGCATCTTTCACTTGACTCCCAGTCAACACAATGACATATTTACGTTTTGTGCTAAGCAGAGTAAACTGGGAGGGGTGCAACTAAGAAGCAACTTTTGTGCATCCCAGTATGCAGATTTACAGCAAAGCTGTCTGCCAAATTAAGGTTGAGTCAGAAACAAACTGTTTAATTGGCACAATGCAGTCCCAGAGGCCATTTATTGTGAATAGTTTGGGAGACAACAGAAATCCTTTGGTTATGTTCCAAGGATTCTGACTGTATTTAAACACTTCCCTTGTACAATAATACTGATACTTTGTATGCTGCATTTATTTTCAGTTTAACCTAGTTCTCACTCTCGATTATTTATAAAGACCCCCATAGAATCCTGAAATTAGTGCTCCCATGCCCTGACAACTGCTGTTTTCTTTTTTATTTCATCCTCCAAATTTCTTCTGGTGATATAATCACAGGAGGGCTTCTCTTGGTTTTCTTGTTTGTGCAGCAATCCTAATAGTGAGGCCAGAGAGAAGGTTAAATTAAAAAACAGATTTATAGCAGTTTGGCAGCTGGCCATTTGCCCTGGTGGCCCTGAACAGGGGGGATGTGGGCCTTGCATCCTCTCTGATGCACTTTGATGCAGCCAGAGCTAGGAAAGCAATGTTCCTCCTGTCACTCTCCGTCAATTTCTCCTCTGGTGATCCCTTTGGGCAGTTTTGTCTCCTCCAGGTGATTCTAGCAAACAATTGAGATATCAAACTGGTATGGAGTTTTCTTTTCTTTGACTGCCTTATTACAATGGTTTGGGGCCCGTTTAGACCTTGGGGTGAACATGCATAGCTTTCATTTGATACTTTATTCAGTTGCTTCATCAGGGAGCAGTACTGAAGTCTGCTCACAGGAGGGGAAAGCCACTGGGGCCCAGGTAGGACAGGTAGGCTTCGGGCGGACCTCTTCTCTGTCTGCACTGTGTGGTTTTGGGCAAGAGACTTGAAGTTGAGGAGTCCCAGTGTTCTCAGTAGAGTGGGGGCCCTACCACTTATAAGATGATAAGGATCAAAGAAATCACTTGTTTTCAGTGGCTAATATAATGCTCACACTTTTGGGCAGGTGCTAGAGCACACGATTATCATTGCACAATGTCCAAAAGCTGGGAGAAGAGAATGTGGCAGTGTCTGAGTAAAAGCCTTTCCTTATCATTTATAGGATTAAAATACTTGAGAAGCAGCAGCAAATGCACAAACCAGTGAAGTCTATTGTCATTATCTTTCAAGGAGAGTAAAAAAGCACAGTGATATGAAAATAGTTTATTTTAACTTCATAGGTTCGAAAAATCTGATTGGTTTGATGAGAGGTTAGAATGATTATGTTAATGCTCCAGCAATCAAGAAAAATCCTTACCTGGTTTAAAACATAATTTTTCTTATTACATAAACTGGTTACCTGGGTTTAAGTTTGAATTAAGCATTAGCTGGGGAATGTCAGACAAATCTCTGGCCCTCTCTGTGGGACCCCATTTCCTCATCATGAACCGTCGCAGGTGCAGCAGGTCACCTCTCAGTCCTTCCCCATTACTACCATTCCACAGACTTCAGATTCTGAGTCTTTACCAAGGAAAACTATAATAACAGCAGCCTGTCACAACATATGTACATCTGAAATCTGCCTCACAGAGTGCGGCGGCCCAAACCCGAGTTACCACTGTGAGGATATTAACCTTGAGATCATATGCGATAAAATAATATCAAAGTTTTGGGAGAGGTAGCCTTATATCGACTGGTGTTGCAAGCTGTCACAGGAAAGACATTTTGGAAAATGTACTTGGATTCTGTGTGCATTATATCTATGGTTAGAATAAACATGCTTAATCCAAACATTTAAAATTTCAATTCTATCTCATGTAATGAGTAAAAGAGTTGTGAAAAGATTCAGTGACAGCACACAGTGACAAGAAGTAGTACTGCACTGTGAAAAAATGAGTTAAGAAAGCAAAAGTGATTAAGTGTCAGGCAAAATGTTAGAATGTTGCAATAGAAATCAGTTCTCATCCTCCCACCTTCCTTTATTCCTCTTTCTTGTCTTCTGCCTTTCCCCTTCAGTCCTTTCCCTTCCAGTTTTGTTTTTGCTGTCCTATAGAAACTACTCTGTTTGCCTGTCTACCTGGTTACAAGGACTGGCTTCACAGTCCTATGCATGTAGCTCTGCTCCTCAGTCTTGTTTTCTTCATCTCCAAAATGGTAAAACCACCATAAATATTGAGTCCAAGGAGGTATAGTGTGGCCGAGCGTTCTACAAGCCCCAAGACACTTGCCCAAATTGACACCACTGGCCTGAAGTCAGTGGAGACACACACTGGCCTCCATTTCGCCTTCCCACGATCATCTATGTCTAGAAACATCTTTTCCAGCCTTATTTTCACACCCCAGCATGAAACACACAGCAGTCTGGGACGGCTGCAGAATCCTGCCCTGATTTTGTTTTTCTGACCTCTTTTGTTCACAATAAGGATGGAACCATGTCACAAAGTTGAATGAAGTTACTGCTGTTCTGTAAAACCATTCTGCTGGTTCTGGGGAGAGGAAGGTTCTGGTCTCCACACCACTTGGTGCATTGCATGTCTTCGTGTCATCAGTTCAGATCCCTGTAGAGGACCAGTGTCTATGTTTTTTACTTTGTTCACCTCATCTTATTGGGGCTGCTGGGTCAAATTACTTAGAACCAACTGACCAAAGATTCTCCTATGCCACATTCATGGCAGTAGGTGTCAGTGTTTCTGCCTTTCACAGATTACAGGTGGCTAAGAATTTATCCTGTTGTTGTGAATTATGTCTACCCTAAAAGAGCCTAGCGTAGAACTCAATGGGCTAAGGCAAAGGAAACTTTTGCTTTCCAAAGTTTCATGTGCTTATGAATCACATATGCAAATGAAAATTCTGACTCAGCGGGCTTGGGGTGGAGCACAAGGTTCAGCATTGCTCATAAACTCTTAGATGATGCCTGTGACTCAGGTTTATAGGTCACACTTTGGGTAGGAGTGGCCTAAGTGAGATGAGGAATGAGGACGAGTAAGCTCCTAAAGCAGTTCATGTTTGGTTTAGTGGAGAGCTGTGAGAGAACTTGGGGAGTGTGGAAGATGGGAAGATGGATATTTTCCATATATCATTGCTGGGCAAGAGTAGGCTTACCTGATGCCCTGCCCCATCCCACAGCCCATGGACAAGTTCCTGAAGACACATGCTCACCATGTCTGGCTAGCATGTTTCCAAGTGCAACCCAGAGATATATAACAAATCATATTCTTCTTTTTTTATGAGTTTAAAGAGAAAAGAACAAAAACAAAGACAAAAGCAAAGCAACACAAAAACTATAAAAAGGATACAAAATTTCAAAACAAGATGATAGGAAATCAGCAATAGTTGTTGTATTACTTTTTGTTTTCTTCAGAGTAGTTGCTCAGATTACCAAAATATCTATTATACCTCTCAGTTTTATTTGCTCTTTCAGGTTCTTACACTAGGGATACCATATGATGTTTACACATGCAAGTCTGATTTATTTCACTTATGAATATGGTCTCTGGTTGCATCCATTTACCTCTAAAATCCTCAAGCTTATCTTTCTTTATAGCTGACTAATACCCCATTGTATAAAAATACCACACTTTTCTTATCCACTCCTCAGTTGTTGGGCATTTGAGTTGTTTTTAAGATTTCGCTATGACAAATTGTGCTGCTATAAACATGTGTGCACATATATCATAGTGGTATGATGCTATTAATTCTTCTGGGAAAATACCCAGAAGGGGAATGGCTAGGTTAAACGGGGCCTTTAATCCTAATTTTTTGAGGAATCTGCAGACTGATTTCCAAAGTGGTTGCACCAGTCCACATTGCCACCAACAGTGGGGAAGCATTCTCTTTTCCCTCAGCCTCTCCAGCATTTGTTGTTGGTTGATTTTTTGATGGTAGCCATTCTTTTGGGGGTGACATGGAATTTCAGTGCTGTTTTAATTTGCATCTCTTGAACAATTTTTTGTGCATTTATTTGCCATTTGTATTTCTTCATCTGAGAAGTATGTATTCATCTCAGATGCCCATTTTTTGATTGGGCCTTTGAATTGAGGGGGGACCTGACCGAAGTTTTTTCATTTCTTTATGTGTTTTAAATATAAGTCCTTTGCCTGGGAGACAGTTAGCTAAAATATTTTCCCACTCTGTGGGTTGTCTTTTCACTGTATTGGTGATTTCTTTTGAAGTACAAAAGCTTTTTAATAGGATGAGATCCCAGTTGGTGATTCTTGGAAGTGTTTCCTCTGCAGTTTGGGTTTTGTTCACGAAGATTGTGCCTACCCCTATGACTTCAAAATTTTGACCTGCTTTCTCTTCCAGTAGTAAATCATGTTCTTCTTAAAACCACCTTCCTCTAGCTCTTTGCCAGACACTCAGAAGGGAGTGATAGGCACCCATCTTGTCCTCCAGCCATAGATCAGTGTTCTTTACACATAAAGAGGAAAGCCTCTTTTGCTGCCTCAGGGCCACAGTGATGCCCTCTCACCATGGACAAGTGAAGGCTTGTCCTGCAGGGAGTGACCACAGGGGACAGGCAGGATGCCCATTAGGCAGCGCCCAGCAGATAGAGTCTCACTGCACTACTCCCTTCCAGATACTCTTGACCTTCCAGAGGTGAGGGCTCCACCCGCCAGATGGGCCAAAGTGTGTGCACGTGCGAGCGTGTGTGCATGTGCGTGTGCGTGTGCGTGTGTGTGTGTGTGTGTGTGTGTGTTGGTTTGTTTTTCTTTGTTGCTGTCATTTGGGAAGGAGAGAGAGCAAGGGCACTAAGGGAAACAGAGCTACTGCTTGGTTTGTGGCAGCTGCTCCTGCAATGTTACAGCGCAGAGCCAGGGCTGTATTTCATGTTCTCAATCGTCTCGCTTTTCAAGAAACACTGAGAAGACTGTTTCCATCCTAAGAAGGCTGTTTCCTTCCTAATAATGAGGCCTGTGGTTCTGTCTGTAATTCTCATTTTTTTCCCAGTCAGTATTCCAAGCACGGGCCTCTGACTTGTTCGCTTATTAGCACAAGATTTGGGGGAAGCTACGCAGCTTCCCTGAGCCTTGTTTCTCATCTGTAATACAGGATAATAAGATATCTTGTTGGGTCATTACTTCAATTAAAGTAGGTTAAATGAGATAAGGTTTGTAAAGAGGCATTATATGTTATCAGATTTACTATCATTATTCTAATTTTATCTTTTAAATCAGAATGAATGTCTGAGAACTAGGCCCAGTTCCTAAAAAAGATTTCTTCTCTCTCTCTCTCATGCTTGTGTTTGTGTGTAAGACTCTGGCTGTTGAGCTGTTTATTTCTGGGATGATAAGATATGGTATATTTATGTCAACACTATTCCCGTATCCTCTGTCTATGTGATCTGTGTTTGTAATTAATACAGGCTGTGTCTCACTCAGTCTGGTATAATACTTGGGACTCTTAAGTCTGACTGGCTTCTGGTTGTGACCAATTATAATAAAGATGATGATAGCAGTTATAATTAATACTTGCATGACCCTCACTGCATGTCCAATACTCTCCCAAGCTGTATCTGTGCCCTAATTCTCCTGAGGAGTCAGATTACCATCCTCACACTACAGATGAGGAAATGGAAGCACATGTGTCATCAAACCCAGAATAATCATGGGTACTTTAGTCCATTTTGTGTTGCTATAATAAAATACCAGAGACTTGGATAAGTTATAAAGAAAAAAATTTATTCAGCTCATAGTCTTGGGGGTCCAGGAACATGCTGCTGACATTTTCTTGGCTTCCTATGATGGCCATATGGTGCTTTTATTCATGGCGGAAGAATAGAAGGGAAGGGGGTACATGGTGAGCACATAAGTATTCTATGGACTGAAGGAGGCGCCAGACTCACCTTATAACAGTTCATACTTACGGTAAATAACCAGCCCATCAAGACCTCCTCACTTCTATGAGAAAATCATTAATTTCTCTGAAAGACCCCAACATCTCTCAATATTGTTGTATGGGACTGAGCTTCAACATACATTCTGGCAGGGAAAAATCAGATTCAAACCATAGTCCTGGGTTTTTGTAGCCCTGAGATCCACTTTGGTATTCATGACTACAAACTTTACTTTGTTTTCTTTAGTCTGCACACAGTGAGAATAAATTCTTCTAGGCCAGAATTAGAACCTACTTATGTGTTCTGTTTATGAATTCTTTAGTAGAAAAAAAAGTCTTTGTTCTTCAAATTTTAATACGATTATAAAATCCAAGAGTAGTTCCTGTTGGTACACACTTCAGAAGTGTTTCCTGCATCTGACAACGCTGACCGATGTCTTTGCTTTCACTGTAGCTAACCCTGCCACTGCCAATTGTCTGGACACTTGGTGTTCCTTCTCTGGCCTTCTTGGGTTTTCACCTTTGCCTCTCAGTCCTTCACAGCCCTACACAGCAGCTGAGCAATCTAGATACCAACAATCCCCTATTAAAAGCCCCTACAATTCCTACTTCCTTTAAAGAAAAAGCTTCTGACTGTCAAAGCCTTGCCTGCCACATCCCCAGCTTATCTCTACACTTCATTTTCCATCTGGAGATTCATCAGAGCCCTTCAGAGAAACAAACACAGTAGGTGTATGTATGTGTGCATGTTTGCGTGTGTGAAGATACTCATTGCTTTCACACAGTTATGGAGATTGGCAAATCAAAAAAGTGCAGTGGGGGCCAGAAAGCCTTAGAGTCAATGCAAGTGTCCCAGTTAGAAGCCGAAGGCCACCTGCTGAGAAACTAACAAAGAAACAGTTACAGATGGCTTAGGAAAGTGGTATTTTGGAGAACTTTCACTTGCTTCCAGGGAGGCCAGTCTTTTGTATTACTTAAGCCTTCAACTGATTGCTTGAGGCCCTCCTACATTATGGAGATTGATTTGTTTTCCTCAAAACCTGTCCATTTCAATGTTGATCTTGTCCCAAAACATCTTATGGAAACACCCACAATTATCTTTGCCTAAATACCTTCCTGCTCTGCAGCTTAGAGAAGTTGATATATAAAATTAATTACTTTGTAACTTCTTTGTGTAAAAAACCACACCGAGTTTATCTGTGCCTCAGAGCCCATGTCCAGGAATGCTTTTCTACTCTATAATGTAAATTTTTCTTAAGAAGAGATTTTATTCTGCTTTGTTCACTGACTCATGTCAGGGCCTAGAACCATGCCTGGCTTCTAGGAATAGTCCTCAAAATTTACATTGACAAAGTAAGTGATTAAAGTACTACTTCAACTGCTTAAATAAAATGGTATACCCAGACCTGAGAACCCTAGAGGTCCCTGATTTGTGTGATATGGGAAAGTCAGTGAAATCTTGTCTTGTTGAAAACATCTCCTCTTGCACCATCAGACAAACAGCAGGGCCTTCAAGTCATCTTTTATTAAATAGTGTATATTAGAACATCATGTTCCAGTAATTGGCTCTGGGTACATGTTTCCTAAAGACTTCACTTCTATTCCCATTACCTAATGGTATTGATTAGACTAATCTGCCAGACAATTCCTTGAGTCAACATCATGAAAGGCCTTGAAACCCTACCCCAGAAGGAATAATCCAGAACATGTCAGAGGTAGATGGCATCTTCAAGATTAGAAAATCCACATCTTATTTTTCTGGATGAAAAAAAAACCTGAGGTTCACTGAAAGGAAATATCTTTTGTAAAGCCAGAAGCCAAAAAAAAAGAGGAGTTCAATTCAAAATTTAAGTCTCTAGTTTAAAGTTGAACTTCAGAGAAGGTACAAATTTCAGCAGAAGAGATGCAGCTGTTAATGCTGAGCAACAGGTCTGAGAAAAGCCAAGCTGGAGGAATTTGGGGACCTGAGAATGCGTGAGGGCATCCGTATATATAGAAAGGAGCTCTTATGGGGTTCAGAAGACAAAACATAACATTCTGTCTTCCTCACAGGCCCAAAAGCACTGATAAGCAAATAACAGAGATTGGGAGAAAAACATTTGAAATATCTTTATTATTAATAGTGATTGGGTGCCCAAGGTGATCGGCAATGTGCGCGGGCTGCGACTCGGCCGAATCCCGCGTACCACCGGGTGCGATCACGGCGGGACGGACCCTCCCATCTCCCAAACTGGAATGGCTCGCAGGTGGCTGCGACCAGGAATCTCTGGAGGCGGTGGAGCAGAGCAAACTCAGAGAATGTGCTCCTCGGGCAGACTGTGCTAATCTGTGCAATGGACCGGGATCCTGCTCAGAGCCCCGACCCCGAGGCTGGTGCAATCCTCAGCCGGAGAGCGGGCACTGCGGCGGCTGCGGTCGGTGGCTCCTGCGAGAATGCCGAGGAGGCAGAGAAGCGCCGGGTAGCACGGGGATCTCCTGCCGGCACGGATCTTGGAACGGGTGAGCCAAGTGAGCACCGCAACAGGATTTCTGAGTTGGGAAGAAGCTCGACCCAAGGAGATACATCTGAGCGACTTTCCTGCCTGCACGATCCCAGGGTGAGTTGATTGGGCGCCCTGACCGGCTTTTTGAGTCGGGGAGAATCTCCGCCCAGCGAGAGACATCCGAGCAGCACTTCTGACTGCACTGTCCCAGGGATGGAAGAGCTGGCTGGGCGCCCCAACGGGATTTTTGAATGGGGGAGGAGCTCCACCCAGGGAGGAAAACCTGAGCAGCCCCCTGCCTGCAAGGTCCCTGGGGCGGTGAACTGTTTATGCGCCCCAGCCAGGCCTCAGGGTAGGGAATAGCGAGGTCCACAAAGCAGCATCTGAGTAGCCTTTTAAGCGGATCTCTCAGCAGAAAGCTTAGGGGACATTCTCCCAAAGAGGAGTCATTGGAGCAGCCTCTGCAGCAGACCTTTGCCTGCTGAACTGCCCAGGGAATTTATAGCTCCACATTTTGAATCTGATACCCAAAAATGGGAAAACAGAGGAACAAAATGCAATCTCAGAACTCAACCCCACCCAGAACAAGTTATGAATGCAAGGATACAGGGGAACCAGGAAGCCACATACCTGCAAGTTATGAAATGATTGCATCTGAAATGAAACAACTTCAACAGGCCATAAAAGAGCTTAAAGCAGAAATAAGCCACATACCTGCAATGATCTCTCAGACAAAAAACGAACTGAAAACAATAATGGAAGAAATGTTCCATACACATAGAGAAGAAATAGATAAAAGATTAGAAGAAAATTGGAAACATTACAAGAGCAATTTAGGAATGAATTACCAAGAATGAAACAGGTCCAAAGAGAATGCCAGGATTTGAAAACTTACACTGAAAGCTTGCAAAACAGCTTAAATGAAACTGAAGATAGAATTTCAGACCTTGAAGACAGCATGGCAGCCTATGAGCATGAAAGGAAGGATCCCATGAAATCAGCAAAGACCCAAGAAAAATCAATGCAACAGCTGCAAGATGAGGCAAAACGAAATAATATTTGAGTTATAGGAGTAAGTGAAACAGCAGGAGACCTCACAAACTATATAAAAAGAATATTTGCTGAAATAATAACAGAAAAGTTTCCAAACAAGGTAAAAGATACTGAAGTACAGTTAATCAAGGCATATAGAACCCCAATGATCCATAATCCAAAGAAAACCACACACAGACATGTAATAGTCAACATCCCAGATATCCAGCAAAACAACACAATATTAAAAGCTGCTAGAGAAATGAAACAGATCACCTATAAAGGAAAGCCCATCAGAATCACAGCAGACCTCTCAACAGAAACCATGAAATCAAGAGAGCTTGGAGCGAGATATTGCAGTTTCTGAGACAAAACAACTTCCAACCCAGACTGATGTATCCTGCAAAATTATCCCTCAAATTCAATGGAGAAATAAAATATTTTCACGACAAAGAACAACTGAAGAACTTCATGAGTGCCAAACCAGCATTGCAAACAGCACTAAAAGATATTCTAGACAGAGAAAAAAAGAGACCACAATCCCAAGAACAACAATAGAAATGACTCCCTAAACAGAACAAGCAAGTAAACAGTCAGCAAAAGAAGGAAAACAACAACAAGTAAATAACATGACTAGAATAAGCCAACATATAACCATGATAACCATTAATGTAAATGGAATCAGTTCAAAAGTCAAAAGGAAAAGATTGGAAGAGTGGATTAACGAACACAATCCAACGATATGCTGTATACAGGAAACACATTTTACTCAAAAAGAAATCCACAGATTGAAAGTTAAAGGTTGGAAAACAATTCTCCATGCAACAGGTCCCCAGAAAAAAGCAGGGGCAGCTATTATGTTTGCAAACAATATAAACTTCAAACCAAAACCAATCAAAAGAGATAAAGAAGGCCATTACATACTAGTTAGGGGAAAGCTCCAAGAGGAAGAGGTAACAATCCTAAACATTTATGCACCAAATAATGGTGCACCTAACTATACAAGTCAAACCTTAACAGGTGTAAAAAATCAAATAACTAATAACACTATTGTAATAGGGGACCTAAACACCCCTCTGACGCAAAGAGACAGGTCAACTGGACAGAAACTCAGCAAAGAAATAACAGACCTGAATCAAAAGTGTGAACAAATGGACTTAGTAGATGTATATAGAGTGTTCCACCCCACAACATCAGAATATACATTCTTCTCAGCTACACATGGGTCTTTCTCCAAAATAGACCACATTCTAGCCCATAGAGCTTATCTACCTAAATGCAAAAGAATTGAAATTATCCTATGCATATTATCTGACCACAGTGCAATGAAATTGGAAATTAATGACAAAGAGAACTCGAAAAACCACATAAACACTTGGAAATTAGACAACAACCTCCTGAATAACCAATGGGTCACACAAGAACTTAAAGAAGAAATTAAAAACTACCTACAAATAAATGAAAACGCAAGTACAACCTACTGGAATGTGTGGGATGCAATGAAAGCAGTCCTCAGAGGGAAATTTATAGCAATGAACTCATATACAAAGAAAATAGAAAGAGAGCAAATAAATAACCTAATGATACACCTCAAACTCTTAGAAAAAGAGCAACAAGCCAAACCAAGAGCCCAAAGAAGGGAGGAGATTATAAAA
>PVLD010018010.1:0-40148 GCA_004027595.1 Dinomys branickii | reverse complement strand
AGAGCCGTTTGGAGATTTCTCAGCAAACTAGGTCTAGAGGTTCCATTCAAACCAGCTATTCCCCTTCTGGATATTTTCCCAGAAGATCTGAAAACATCATATCACTCTGATATATGTGCACCCATGTTTATAGCAGCGCAATTTGTAATAGCTAAAATGTGGAAGCAACCCAAGTGTCCATCCACAGAAGACTGGATTACAAAATTGTGGCATTTTTATATAATGGAATATCATTCAGCTATAAAGAAAGACAGTTTTGGGGACTTTGTAGGCAAGTGGTCAAAACTGGAGTCCATACTCATAAGTGAAATAAATCAGCGGTACATGTGCAGGCAACGTATTGTATCACTGGTGTAAGAACGTGAGGGTGGGAATATAAACTAAGAGACATGAAGGAAATCTGTTCAAAAGCAAAGAACAGATGGGACGAGGGAAAGGAGAAAAGAAAGAGACAAAAATGTATGTATATATATATGAATATACATATATGCAGGAGGGCTAACATGGTTCTACTATTGTATTATATCACTTAATGCTAAGAAATAATCGATGACGGGTTATTTGATCAATCTTGTATGTCTGTATGTGTTATCCTGAACACACACTTCGAAGATAGCAATATGCAAAGCAGCAACTATTGGTGGTTTTTTTGGGTTTTTTTTTGGGGGGGGTTGTCTTTGGTTTTTTGTTTTTTGTGTTTTTCTGTTGTTGAGAGGATTAATTGTCTGACCAATTTTGCATGTCTGTATCTGGGTTCATATATATACACTTCGAAGATATCAATAGGTAAAGCAACAACCACTGTTGAGTCCATGTCACCTTGTCTGTAGATCAGTTTTGATTGTACTATTTTTTATTCTAATTTGTGTCTGTTTGTTAATATGTTTTTGTGCTTTTATTTTTTAAAAAATAAAAAAAAGAAAAGAATATTTGCAGAAATAATAGCAGAAAATTTCCCAACCATGGAAACAGAACCTGAGAAACAGGAAAATGAGGCATATAGAACTCCTACTAGTCATAACTACAATAAAACTACACCCAGACATATAATAATCAAGATTATACATCTGCAGGAAAAGAGTGGAGTATTAAAAGCTGCTAGAGAAAATAAACAGACCACCTAAAAAGGAAAGCCCAGCAAAATTACAGCAGACTTCTAAACACAAACCATCCAATTGAGAAGAGCTTGGAGCAAATTATTACAGGTCCTAAGAAAAAACAGCTTCCAACCAAGATTGATGTATGCTGCCAAACTACCCTCAAGTTCAATGGAGAAATAAAATACATCCACAACAAAGAGCAACTGCAGAACTTCATGAATACCAAACCATCCTTACAAAAATTACTGAAAGACATGCTAGACTCAACAGAAAGAAAATGACTGCCATTTTAAGAACAATAGAAAGGAAACCACAAGCAGAGCAAGCAATTAAATACGTAGAAAAAGAAAGCAACAACAAGTGAATAATATGAAAATGATAAGCCAACACATATCAGTTATGCTCATAAATGTAAATAGCCTGAACTCACCAGTCAAAAGAAAAAGATTGGCAGAGTGGATTAAGAAACAAAAGCCAACAATATTCTGTATACAAGAAACACATTTTACTCAAAAGTAAATCCATAGACTGAAAGTCAAAGGATGGAAAACAATCCTCCATGTAACAGGATAGTCAAGCCCAAAGCCCAAAGCCCAAAGCCCAAAGAAGGGCGGAGATTTTAAAGATCAGGGCAGAAATCAGTGCAATTGAGATGAAGAGAACCTGACAAAAAATAAGTGAATCAAAGAGTCGCTTCTTTAAAACTAAATAAAATTGATAAACCCCTAGCCAAATTTATCCAAAAAAAGAAAGGAAAGAACTCAAATTCTTGCAGTAGGGAATGAAAAGGATGAAATCACTACAGATTCTACATAAATTCAGGAAATCATTAATGCCTATTTTGAAAATATTTACTCCCATAGGATAGAAAACTCAGAAGAAACAGATTCCTAGATATGTGCTAATTACCAAGATTGAGTCAAGAAGATATAAAAATACCGAACAATCCAATATCAGTTAATGAGATACAAAATGTGATTAAAATTTACCAATGAAGAAAAGCCCAGGCCCTGATGGATTCCCAGCAGAATTTTACAAGAAATTCAGAGAAAATTTAATGCCAATACTCCTCAGACTCTCCAATAAAATTGAAAAGGAAGTAATTCTCCCTAACTCATTTCTGGAGGCAAGTATTATACTGATACCCAAGACAGAGAAAGACTCAACCGTGAAAGAGAACTACAGACCAATCTCCTTAATGAACATAGATGCAAAGATACTCAATAAAATACTCACAAATAGAATGCAGCAAATCATCAAGAAAATAATACACCATGACCATGTTGGATTCATTCTAGGAATCAAGGGATGGTTCAATATTCTCAAATAAATTAATGTTATATACCATATCAATACAGCCAAAGACAAAAACCATACAATCATCTCAACAGATGCAGGAAAAGCTTTTGACAAAGTCCAACATGAATTCATGATAAAAACTCTGCAGAAAACAGGAATAGATGAGCTTTACCTCAACCTGATCAAAGCCACCTATGACAAACGAACAGTCAACATCATACTAAGTGGACAAAAACTGAAAGCTTTTATTTTAAAATGAGGAACAAGACAAGGATGTCCGCTATCACTACTCCTGTGCAACATAGTTCTAGAAGCATTAGCCAAAGCAATTAGACAAGGAGAGAAATAAAAGCAATAAGGATAGGAAAGGAAGAAGTAAAACTATCACTATTTGCAGATGACTTGATAATTTACATGGAAGACCCCAAAAACTCCACGAGAAGACTCCTTGAATTAATCAACAAATTCAGCAGTGTAGGTGGATACAAAGTCAACATCCAAAAATCAGTAGCATTCCTATACACAAACAACAAATAGACTGAGAGAGAAATTAAGGAAACCATACCTTTCACAATAGCATCCAAGAAATTGAAATGTCTAGGAATCAATCTAACAAAAGAAGTAAAAGATCTATCCAATGAAACCTACAGTACTCTGAAAAAAGAGATTGAAGAGGATTTCAATAAATAGAAAAATATTCTTTGCTCATGGATAGGAAGAACCAACCTTGTGAAAATTGCCATACTACCAAAATTGTTGTACAGATTCAATGCAGTTCTCATTAGGCTACTGTTAGTATACCTCACATATCTAGAGAAATTATTCCTTAAATTTATCTGGAACCAGAAGAGACCCAGCATAGCAAAAGCAATCCTGAGCAACAAGGATAAATCAGTGAAATTACAATCCCTGACCTGAAATTACACCACAAAGCTACTGCAATAAAATCAACCTGCTACTAGCTAAAAAACAAACCTGAAGATCAAGGGAACAGACTGGAAGACACAGACACAACCACAAACACACTCAGCCACCTGATCTTTGATGAAGGGGCCAAACAAACTCACTGGAAGAACAGTAGCCTCTTTAATAAATGGTGCTGGAAAAATTGGTTTGCCACCTGCCAAAGACTGAAAACAGAACCAAGTCTGTTACCATGCACCAAACTCAAGTCAGAATGGATCACAGATCTCAATATTAAAACACAAGCACTAAATCTATTGGAAGAGAAAGTAGGTAAAAACCCTGAATACATAGGGGTAGGGCAGAGAGTTTATGAACAAAAACCAAACTGCATGAGAAATACTTCAAAGAATCAACAACTAGGATCTCATCCTACTGAAAAGTTTCTGCACATCTACAGAAATCACCAGTGAGTAAAAACAAAACCCACAAATTGGGAAAAACATTTATCTGACTGTCCCTTGGACAAAGGTCTTCTATCTAAAACATATAAAGAATTAAAAAACATCAGCAGCCCCAAATTCAAAGACCCAATCCAAGAATAGGCATCTGAGATGAATACACACTTCTCAGATAAAGAAATACAAATGGCAAATAAATACAAGAAAAAAATGTTCAACATCATTAGTCATTCGAGAAATGCAAATTAAGACAGCACTGAGATTTTACCTCACCCCAGTAAGAATGGCTACCATTAAGAAATCAAGCAATAACACATGCTGGTGAGGCTGTGGAGAAATAGCATCTCTTCTCCACTGCTGGTGGGAATGCAGACTGGTGAAACCACTGTGGAAATCAGTTTGGAGATTCCTCAGCAAACTAGGTCTAGTGGTCCCATTCAACCCACCTATTCCCCCTCTGGGTATTTTCCCAGAAGATCTGAATACATCATATCACAGAGATATATGTGCACCTATGTTCATAGCAGCACAATTTGTAATTGCTAAATTGTGGAAGCAACTGAAATGTCCATCCACTGAGGATTGGATAAAAAAATTGTGGTAGTTTTATACAATGGAATATTACACAGTTAAAAAAAAGACAAACTCAAAGATTTTATATGTAAAGGGTCACAAATAGACACCATATTCATAAGTGAAATAAATCAGACATGCATGTGTAAGCAATGTATTATCTCAGTAGTGTAAAACCCTGAAAGAGTGAATAAAATTAGGAGGTCTGATAGACATTGTGAAATGAAAGGAAAATGCTCAAAAGTAAAGGACAACAGGGGTGTGAGAAAAGAGAGGGAAAGAAGGGGAAATTATATATGTACATATATACAGGATAGCTAACAGTTTGTTATGGTTGATACATTGTGTCAACTTGGGGAATCTGGAGGTTTAACTGAGTGATTCAGCAGGAAGCTGGGGTGCTTACTTTGTAAACATCCTGAGCCTGTGGCAGAGGAGGGCATGGAGATTGTGTGAGAGGTTCACGACCCCTGGGTGGGGGTAGGCTGTTTCCAATGTAGGGGAGAAAGGAGACTGCTAGCAGCCATTCCTCCTTTTGGCTGGTTGGTTTCGCTGTGCTCTGCTGCCATGAACGGTTTGCCTGCTGCCACGTGCCACTCTGCCTCAGAACCAGCTAAGTATGGACTGAAACTTCCACAAACTGTAAGCTAAATAAACCTTTACTTCCTTCATTTTGGGTGTTGGGTATTTTGTCTCAGCAACAAGAAAAAAGTATCCAAGACACAGTTGTACTGTTATCTTCTATTGCTTTACTGAAAAGAACAGTTAATGATTACTTCTTTGATCAATTCTGCATGTCTCTATTTGTTTTCCTGAGAAGCCACTTTACAGATATCAATACTTAGTACAACAACCATTGTTAATTTCCTACCACTTTGTCTGTAACTCTGTATTGTGTGTATCGTTCTTATGCTATTTTGTAAATGGATGTCTGTTTGTTAATGTTTTGTTTCTTTTATTTTTAAAATAAATTAAAAAAACAAAGGTATGCTAACTTTCACAGAAAATATCACAGGCTAGAAAAATGCAAACGAGTAATTTAATATCTTATAAAAACAAGTGTTTCCTTCTCAACTTAAGAGTTTTACTGTATCTTAAAAGGAAAATGTTCACTCCACGGTGGGTTAAGACTAGATCAATTTAATTAAAACAAGGAAGGAGATCAATGTGTCACCTCTGCGTTTACATTAGTTGTTACCCTTCAGGGCTTCTTCTATTCCACCTTGCCTTGACTTCTTAATTTCCTTCGCTTTCTTATGAGAGAAATAAGACATTTCCTACAGTATCTCACCACTTTCACCATTGCTTAAAATCCAGAATTTTTCCTTTATATTTCCAGGACCTGCATAGCATACCCAGGGATACCTGTTCCTCGTTCCTCTGCATGACCACTACTGCGTGACAGTGGCTGTCCCGAGGCAAAAATTAGAAAATGCTGCCTAATTGTTGCAGCCACTCATTAGTCTCTTTTCTGCACCTAAAGATTATTCAGCATCAGGGACTGATGTGGGTGAGTGCATGGGGGGATGAGGAGGGCGCAGGAGGCTGTGCACAGCGCCAGCCTTGGGGAATACAACTGAAGCAGAAGAAAGTGCAGGGGGGAGGCTGCTATTTCCGTGCATTATTTGGAAATAGATGCATTAGGACTCGCTTGGCTGCTGACACTAATGGCGCTTTCCTGTAGGAGAGCGGCGGTAAGGTTCCCTGTGAAAGAACCGAGGCCATAACATGAAACACTGAAATGGAACAGACACTTGTTTTTGTTGTTGTTTACGTTGCCATTTTTCTTCGCAGCTGTGTAGTATATCCTCATTATAAAAACAGAGTCAAAGTAAAATGTGATCTCCGAATTCAAGGGTGAAACCCTCTGATAGCATATGTTATCTGATCTTTCGTGCGCATGCACAGTACACAATGAGAAAGTGAACCGTGCTTCAGACTCATTCATGTCCTCCTTTTTATAGAACTCCTGTATACTGATCTGCCATGAGCTATCATTATTATTATTATTATATATAGTATACAATAGTATTAGGGTCATTTTTATTATTTTTTCCTTTTTATTGGTACACTTTAGATATACATAGTGATAACACTCACCATGAGGAATTTGTACCTGTGTGTGATATATCTTGCTTCTTTTTTATCATTATTAAGTAAATATGTTCTACCTCAGGCTTATTAATGGCTGCATAGTGCTTCTTTGAATGAAACTATATTTTCTTGAAAAATGATGATGGTCCTCCTGTGTTTCTATGGTGCCCTGCTGGAACTCTGGATGATTTAAAACTAGAAATACACTTAAATGATTCACAAGGTCTGGTTTCTGACTGTTTGGGTCAAGACTCCAAATCAACTCAATTAAAAATGAGCCTACCATCTATGGTCATGGTCAACTACACAAGTTGGCCGTGAAAATGCCAGAAAACATATACAATTTGTCTAATATTCACAGTGCACCAAATTAAAATCACACACAGTGTTAGTCCTCCTGTAATGCCTGCAGATGTTTGAGCCCTCTGTCGTGTCACTTTCAGTCACTGTGTATTACTTTTCCTACTGCATAGAATCCACATTCATTACTGTCTCATTACTTTACCGTGATACAGAGTTTATTCAGATGATTCTCTGCAGAGGCTTTGCTACCATGAGCTTTCAGATACAACACACACAGATTTACAGATTACATGGTGCGTTGATTTGAAATAAATTTGTGTGGAACTGGGGTTCACAATCTTCCTGCTGTAGATTTTAATGGCAAGGGTCTGTCAGGGCCATGTTAATGTTAATGTTGTTTACATAAATAACACTCATGCTCTGTATTAGCTACAGTTGTCATATATTTGAGTCTAAATCTCTGGGTATCAACTGTAATAGCCCCTGCTTACTACAGTTCCATATTATAGTATGGCTTCTACACTGCAACCTATCCTTAAAGGACACTTCATTCTCTCAAGGCCAATTATGCATGAACCAACCATATTCATTTTCCAATAGACTGTTTTTATAAGGTCACAAAAGATCATAACCAAAACACACTCTGCTTTCTAAGTTTAATTTGTAATAAAAATTCCATATACATAAAGTATAGAATGTGATACTTTGACATAAATACATGTTGTGAAATGATTACTATAATCCATCTAAATAACACATAAATCTATTCACATAGTTGTCATTTTTCTGTGTCTTTGAGAACATTGCAGATTTAATGTCTTAGGAAATTTTAGGGCTACACCACAGTCTCATTAACTTCTCTCCACAAGCTGTATATTAGTTCTTTACAGCTAAAGCAGCCTACATACCTGATGCTTGGTACACTGTGACCATGACCTCTCTATTTTACCCTCCCCTGGTCACTTGGATGTCAACGTTCTACTCTCTGATTATATATATTTGACATCTTCAAATTTCACTAGTCCATTTTTGTTTGACACCTGCAAAATTCGCACTAGTCAGGTCAGTTTTGTAAGCAACACCTACAGTTTAAGCCAGGAGAGGTTTAATTTGAAATTGCTCGCACTTTGGAGTTTTGGTCCATGGCTAGTTGATGAAAGGTGGAAATAACAGGGTCCAAGGGCCCTGAGGAGGAGAGCTGTGCACCTCGTGGCAGCTGGGCACCACCAAGAGAGGGGGGAGGAGCCAGGGAGTGACAGATATCCTCCAAAGGCACATCCAAAGTAGCACAACTCTTCCAACCATACCCTAGCTTCTCACAGCATTTTTAGCTAATAAGTCATTAAGGAATCAATCCTCTAATGACTAAAGCACTCCACCCTGACCTAATAGTCTCCCAAAACCTCTACTACTCTGAATGCTTGAGACTTCTGTAGGACGTATCTAGATATAAGTCATCACATAGATATATGTGATATATTGCACTAGTTTTCTTTCTGTGCCTTGCTTATGTCACTTAAGGTTCCCCCATATAGTCACAAATGCATGATTTCATTCTATTTTTATGCTGAATAGTTTGTGTGTGTGTGTGTGTGTGTGTGTGTGTGTGTGTGTGTATTGATATCTCATTTTCACCTGTACTTTATTATTGCTGCATTTTATTAGTATATATTTGTGGTATATAATGAATAAATTCACACTAGGCCAGCGACAATATATACACTTCAAAGGGGCATCCTGATGACTTATTTCTTCCAAATGGACTCCACTTCCTAAGAGCTCATTCTGCCATTAACTCAATGGTATATTAATCCATTGATGAGATCAGTGTCCTTGTGACCCAGTCACCTCTGGAGGCCCCACCTCTGAATATTAAATGCTCAGTACATGGATCTCTAGGGATGAATTCATATTTAAATCACAACAGGGGTGAATATTTATTAGTCTGTGGCTTAAGTAAAGATCATACATAAAATCAATTCTTTCATTTTAATCAAATTTCCACTGTGGCATTTTCAGAGCTATAGTTTTAGACCTTTGGCAATTTAAAATATTGTTTGCTATTATGAATTTCTAACCCCTGATTTTGTTTCAAATGATATGATTTTAGTGACTGCAGCGCAAATTTATGGTTACTGAGGAAGAACACATGTGGTTCTACTTCCTGACACATTTCCGCAGTAACATTCAAAGCACTGGTTTAGCCAAACTTTCTGGCTGTGATACAATCTACATTTTGCCAAGCCCAAAAATTAAAAAAAAAAATGATTTTGATGAAAATTTGATACCAGATGGCAAGTACTCCAAATGAATGCTTTTCCTTTTCTCACTAGCTCAATTTGAAGTTTTCATGTTCTTAGGTTTACTCTGAGTTTTCACAAATTCCATGTTAGTCTAAATGTTAGAATTTATCCATTTGGAACCAATGTGGATGAATGGAATCAGTGCTCACAAAAATTAAAAAAAGAAAAATTGGGCTTGCTTTGTTCTCCCTAAATACCTCAAAAAGAGCAAAGTAAATTCATACAGGTAATGTGTTTTCTTGTTTCCGAGTAGAAAAGCCACAGAAGGCTGAGGCCAGTGCTACTTACTTCTCACGGCTCACGGATGGCCAGTTTGCAACCGTCATTAATTGTGATTCTTGGGACAATCTCTTAGGATGAAAGTTATATACACATGGGGCTTTCAGATGAACTTAAAGTGTGGGGCAGGGAATGTGTCATTCACCTTGTGAAGAACAACCATGAAACTCAATTAACATAAGTTCTATTTGCCCTTTTAAATTATTTAATTCTTTTATCCCTCATTGTCTAATCTATCAGGTTATTATGACTCATGCTTCACTGACAGTAAATAACATTTATAAAACGCTTGACCCAGAAAGCCTACACCTTACTAAATATACATTTGTTATTGGTTCATCATTATCCCCAATTGTTAAAACTTCTCTCTATGCTTGAAGCAGCCAAACAATGCAGAATGAACTAAACCAGGGATAGACTATGTTTACATCATAATTCATAGAATCCATAATTATGTGGATAGCTATATATGATACTGGGAAGATTATCCAAAGGACAACTTAGAGAGCTTAAGGTGTATGCACCAATTCAGGGAGCAAGTTTTCCCTTAGGAACACAGTAAAAAGACAGATTATTTTCTGTTAGGGTAACAATACAGGAGCTTCTTTCCAAAGACAATTGCAAGGGGAAATTTTTTGGGGGAATAACAACCATCTCTTCCTAGTTAATGAAGGATATTCTTTCAAATAATAATAATAACATTGAAAACTTGAAGTACTGCACCAAAAGCAAGGTACGGTCTATTTTTGTGTTCCTTGGTGGAGAAGACATAAATCCAGAAGCTCCAAGAACCCTAAACCTTCAGCACAGGAGCAGAATGAAAGGAGACGGCGGTGTGAGTTCTGAGACCAGAAGCAGGGGGGCCCTTCCAGAGATGCGTAGGGGCGGAGAGAGAGACGGAAGAAGATTCTAAGCTGCTGCAAGTGCCTTCATCGAGCAACACGGAGGCGCTAAGCTGATTCACAGCGGAGCTGAGATTTCACTTTGGAAAAGCACTGCCAGAGAGTGGATGGCAGCTGTGAAACCCTGAATCATACATGGGCCTCAGGTAGAAGGAAGCTATCGCCTGAGAGACAAAATAATTGCTTCCTTTCTTTCAACCAAACATGTGTTCATTCATGCAGAAAATATTTATTGATTCCCCAAGCAACATCCTGCGGATGCAGCCACAATACTGAAACAACACAATCCTTACTTGGTAGGAGCTCTTATTTCCATGTTCCAAGACACGGAATGACCAAATATACAATTTCATATGCAATGTGCAAGACAATTAATTTTGCCAGTCCTTCAATTAAAAACATAAAGCAGGAAGGTAAGCGGTGGGCTGATATTTTAGAGAGACCTGTCAGAGAAGTTCATTCCAGCAAAATGAAGTTGGGCCAACATTTAAATGGAATAAATTAAGTTCTAGGAAATGGATGGATTCAACGAATTTGGATCCTTGGACTGAAGATATGAAGTTAACTGTGGTGGTCCATTCACCTGTCACTTGACTGGGACCATGGGCTGCCTGAGTTGGTCACTGTTCTGATGTGTCTCTGAAGATGATTCAGAATGACATTAACAGGTCAGTTGGTGAATTCTGTGAAGGGAGAATTTTGTGTTTCCTGATGTGAAAGGACATTAACTGATCCTTGGAGGACCTCCAAACAGCAGAGGAGGCAGGATACATTGCCCTCTCTACACCTGCCTGTTAAACTGGAAAATCAGTCTCCCCCAACTCTTTGACTGGGATTTATTCTACTAGGTGCCACGGTTCTGAGGCTTCGGTCTGAGACTGAGTCACATATGAGCTTTCCTAGACCTCCACCTTGTGAGTGTGGATTTGTCAGCCACAAAATTGCACAAGCCAATTCCCCATGTTAGATAAACAAATAGGTAGAAATGAGTAAATATATTTTAGTAATACAGTAACAATGTTTTACATAAAGTAACCAAGATGGTGACTACCTGAGCATGAATAAGATTCTAAAAAAAAAAAAAAATCAAGTAGGAGCCAGGCACATTACAAACACCTGTAATTTGAACACTTTGAGCGGCTGAGAAAGAAGGATCACAAATTCAAGTCTTGCTGAAGCAACTTAGAGTCTGTCTCAAAATTAAAAAAAAAAAAAGAATTAAAAGTGATAAGTCACAAGGCAGCCAGCCTCACCCCCCCTCATAGGAAAACTTTAACTCTCAATATTTCTTTCATTCCCTTACCTGTTCCACTTCAGTTCCCCTCAGCCACAAAAGCTATCCCCACCCTCATTTGCTCTGGCAGTTCACCTGCTTGGGTCATTCTGACATGGGCAACTCCTGCCATTCAGGCTTCTGGCCTGGACGCCCTCCCCTCCGCTCGGGGCTCAGCCTGTTCTGGCCCAGGACATCTCCTTACCCCACCCCCGCCAGAAAAAAGCTTAAAGGCCGGCGCTTTCCTCAGCTCATGGCTATCTTGGTCTGCTAGGTAGCCTGCTACTCTGTCCCTCCCCCAATAAAGACTTCTCTCCTGTCAGAAGGTCTGGTCTGGTTCCATGTGGGGTCTCAGTTTCTATCAAAAAGAAAGCTAGGAATGTGGCTCAGGGGGCAGGCTCTGGATTCAACCCCTAATACTGCAACAAGCAAAAACAAACAAACATCAGTGAAATACCTTCTGTAATTTGTTCTTTTTTATGTGAAAATTTTAAAAAATACTTCCTATTTAACCTGGGCCTTTAAGTACCAATGTGTGGTCTTATGCCTGCTTTCACATCTGGGTTCAGTGTTTTCTAATTCTGATATTAAGTCTGTGTTATACAGTGAGCTTAAATATCACACTGTTTGAAGATCTAGCAACACGGTAAAATAGTTGGTGGCTTCAGAGAAATGTTTTATGTTAGCTATAATAAGTATAAGTGATCTGTCTCTAAGCCAAATTCATCTAGATTTTTCTGATTATATTAATAATTAAAGCTGAAGTTTTCCAGGCGTTTCAATAATTTTCTATTTACTACTAAGTAGACTTTTAAAAAAAGAAGTGATCAAAATTGTACATTATCTGTAGGTAAGATGCGTGCATAGTACTTAGCGTTTGTTCAAGCAGTACATTTTTGTAAGAAATCAAGATAATGTATATTTCAAATAAACGCTTAATAATTAATATACCTGTGTGTAGCAAGCATTTGTTCCTGTAAATCATATGAGGATGTTCCACTCATCTAGTCATTCAAATTTGGTAACAAAACTAAAAGCTACTGCAGAAAGAAATGTGATAATACTGAAACAATTGAATGCTCTGCAGAAGTGACTTACTTTATTTGGTAAGTTTTTTTCCAATATAAATCATACAGTGACTTCCTCAGAGTGAAAACTTCTATGTTATAGTTATTAGAATAACTAAATTATTTCCACCACCTAAACTTATTGTATGCTGTGAATTGTGCTACTTTGTAGTACGTGAAGATTACCAATGAAATGTAAAATGGTTAGATTATTTTTTACACTTGTTGAACAGGAAAAGTATACCTCAAAAGCCTCAAAGTGCACAAAATGTCATGACAGGAAGTAAATCCTTTGTACAGTTTGTGTTGTGTAATTAAACAACTCTACACCAACATCGTAAATATTTTAATCTCACGAAGAAGAGTAAACACTTTGCACTATTTTCTCCTTTTGCAATCTTCATGTGTTCTCCTAATAAATAGATTGTGGTTACAGAAAGACATAAATTGGATGAAAGAGCAAAGAAATAAGATTAACTTCCACTGGTTATTTTTAGTTATACTCTCAAATATGTCTGATGGCATTTGCTGCATATTGTAGGTCTGAGTTATACATTATTTTAAATAGAAACAGTGAATTATGCCTATTACGGGAGCGTTTTCAGGAAAATGTCTTACTTAGTGATGAAATTTAAATGGACATGTGCGAAGTGAAAATGTTTCTCAACACTTTCCACAGCTACTGAACAAGCATTTTTAAAAATTTGTATCTACTTTTACAAATAATAGTATTAAATAATTATATTGCTCATATAGTATTCTCATGATTAATAAAAGGAAAACTTGAGAGAAATATATAAATATAAGCACAAATATACATTATATATATATATATGTATATATATATATGGGATAGAATTCTTATCTTTTACATATGTGAAGCCTTCGAAGAGCAGAGAAAAATCCACTGAAATTAACTATTATTTTACACACACACACACACACACCATATACATGGGTATATTTAGCTGAGTGGCTATTTTTGGAGATAACTATGATATGTAATCAAAATATACCATGAAGATTTAATTTTGAAGATATGAAGGTATACATGCATCGCTGCTGACTCCCCTCAGAACGATCTCACACTTGTCCCATTCTTCATGCCACTTTCTGCAGCAATCCTGGATGACACCGTGGGGGCTGCTTTCGTCTCCTGAAGTAGTTCAAAACGTTTACACTTTAGGGCTCCTTTGACAGTGGGAATGAGCCAAAAGTCACAGTGCCAGGTCCGGTGAGAAAACAGATGGAAACACTGCACCCTGAAAGAAAGTGCTGCAATAATGTTTTTATTTAAACATTCACTGTTTTAAAATCTTGCCTCCCCTATTTAAACAAAAATATTTTAATATTCATTTATTTGTAACTGATATATACAAAAGCACAAAAACTGTGTATCCTGCTGGCACGCCGTGTGATGCTTTGAGACAAGCACACGTTACACAGCAGGGTCAGACGTACGTGTCTCTTCAAATCATTGTCACTTCTTTAGGGCAAAACCTTGCAAAGCCTTTTTGTCGACCTTTTCTGACAGAGATTTCACATGCAGTATCCGTGATCCATGGCTGCTGTACTGTGGGATACCACACTCACCTTTACTACTTTAGAACTGCAGTTTAATACCATGACCCAAGCTTCCCCACCACAGTCCGCTCTCTCCAGTCTCTCACCTTCCGGGAGGTAAGCTTTTCTAGCTTCCCTGTGTACAAAGCGAAATCACATGGGGCTTATCTTTCTGTGTCTGTCTGATTTCATTTAATAAGTTGACTTCTAGTTCCACCAACGTGGTCATAAGCAACAAGATCTTATCCTTTATGACTGAATAGCCTGCTAATGTGTATATGGACCCTATTTTCTTTTCCAGTCATCAGTTGATGGAGAATTTGGGGTTTTTTTTCCACTTCTTGGTTATTGTAAATAGCACTGCAACGAACACGGGAGTCCAGATACTTCTTTGAAATCCAGTTTTCATTTTCATTCTGATACATTTCGAGGAGAAGAATTACATGATCACATGGTAATTCTGCTTTCACTTTTTCTAGAAGCCACCATATTGTTTTATAAATGGGCCTAGCAATTTACAGTCCCACCAACAATGTGCCATGATGCCCTTTTCTCCAAATCCTCACAACACTTGTAATCTTTGGTCTTCTTGAGGATTTTAAAATCCTGTTTTATTTTTCCTATTTTTTCAATATGTTTTTCCCTATTTAGCAAAGTATTGTAAACATCTTTGTTAAAAATAAACAAGCAAAAACCGACAAAATAAGTCTTCCTTACTAGACAGAAGTGATATTTCATTGTGGTTTAAGTTACATTTCCCTGATAATTAGGGAAAAATTAGAAAAACTGCCCATCTTTTTTTTTTTTTTTCCTTATATTTTCTAGTACTGGGGCTTGAATCCAGGCACTTATGTTTTCTAGGCAAGTGCCTACCACTGACCCACACCCGCAGCTAGGGCACCCTTTTATATGTTTGTTGACCACTTGTGTGTCTTCCTATGAGAAACTTGCATTTTAATGGACGATGATGACCCTGTATTTTGATTGTGGAGCAGCACCAGGTAGGTAGCAGGGATAGTGGCAAACACAAAGTGACTGGAATTTTCTAGGAAATGTCACACTACTCATTGACACAGCCTTTGGGAAATAAATTCTCTGTTCAGAATGTGTTGAATTTATTATAACACTCATTTTATTTGGGAGTTGCTGCTTACGCTTGTTTCTTTTCCTTATTAAAGATTAGCAAGAGAAGCACCTGATTTAACACTCAACTCCCAAATCTAAAAGTTCTTCATTCATATTAAATGTCAAAAAAGGTTCAGTGTGCACACTAATTAATAACAATTTGAGCAATTACATTATTTTAAGCTTAAAATTCTCATTGGAATCTCTCGTGTTTCATGTACATGGTATATATTTAGTGAATATTTTTTCAGTGCATTGTGTTAATTTAGAACTATTCTAGAGTTTATATTCAAATAAAATTATATGGATTCTCATTTCAAAAATTGCCTTTGCTTAAGGAAGCTAATGAAATTTTATAAAGGGCAATTTATGATTTAGTCTGGATTTACATAATTTTGGATAGCTGCCCTTGTCTGAAAAGTTCGTGATATTTGTGGATATTACTGCTGTGCTTCCCATCTTCTCCCTGGCAGGAGATATGAGACAAATAGTTACAATCATGAAATGCAGTCATTTCTTGTCATTTGTTTTTGTTACTTTTGCTCTCCCATGACACAAAGAGCAGCTATTCACCATTGGTTTTACTCCATTCTTCTCTGGATTGTAGAATTCACCCCTTTATATGACTGCTTCAATCATTTGAAAATATTTAATTTGCTGCCAAAAATCCTGACATACACTCATCTTTGCCTAGTACATTCAAAATTGCTTATCTAAATCCCCTGTCAAACGTATGGTTAAAAAAAATGAATTTATTTTACAGCTTATACATTATATAAGATTTCATGAAATTTTGCAAGAATGAATTTCAACAGTGTACATTTGATTAACCAAGAAGTAATCATATGAGCTATGTTGATGCTCAAATCTTAGACTAGATATAAAGTCAGAGATTGATTTTGGAGAGACTATATAGCAAAACTATGCAAATTTATCACCATTAGTTTTTTACCTTAAAGTTACTAAAGCAAAATTTTTACCTCAAAGGAAGATACTACCAAAGGGAAGCCAGGTATTTTGGCAGAAATGAACACTATTGGGCAATACATCTCATTAATGCAAAGACTCATTTTATCTTAAATTCTTTAAAATATTAGTTATTGGGCTGGGGATATAGCTCAGTGGAATAAGCGCTTGCCTAGCAAGCGCAGTGTCCTGAGTTCGATCCCCAGTACCACAAAAAAAAAAAAAAAAAATATATATATATATATATATATATATATATATATATATATATATATAAGTTATTTTAAAAATTATATCATGGCATTAGAAGTCTTATATACTATATTCAAATATGTCATTAAGGCCAAAAAAGATAAAATTACTTTGTCAAACTCTTACCTTTTCTATAATGTAGGAAATATTTACGCTGGAAAGATACTGGGCAACATTATAAGAATATACTTTATCACTAGAACAAGAAATGAAACAATTCAGAAGAGGGAATTACACATAAAATGAACAACTTAAAATCAGGTAGTGTGGTCATTCCTTCCTCTAGCATCCTATTCTGACATTGTTAACTCATAAATACTTGAAAATATATTAAAGTTTTTAAAAACTCACAAAGGAAAAACAAAAAACAGAGAAGGATAAAGGGAAATCAAGAAATAAGGGTAGAATTAGATAAAACATGTCAATCATTACATTTAATGTTTAGGGTACAGAAAAAAAGATGAGAATGGTTAAGAAATTAACTATTTGATGATTTCAATGATATATATAAGAAAAGGATAAGAAAGAAATATTGTGCAATCAAAGGCTATAGAAACTATATAAATAAACTTTCACTGTCAAAAATATATTACCAGAAAAAAAGAGCTTTTCATAAAGATAAATGAAAAGAGTGAATTTATAAAAGTATTCAGCAATATGCTTCACATAATAAAAGAACTTCAAAATACATGAAATAAACATTAGTAACATTAAAGAAAGAAGGTGACAACTGAACAATCATAGTTGGGAATTTCAGTATCACAATCTAAGGAACTGATAAAAGAGCTCAACAAATACCACTTGATCTGAAAAGACGATAAATCTAAATGATGGCATCAATCAACTACCTCTGCTTTGTGGCTGCTCGCAGGGCAATCCATCCCCCAAAATAGGATGCATGTTCATTTCATATGTATGTGCTGTGTTTACAGATAGACTACTCAATAGCCCATAAAATAATGGAAACATTTAGAAGAATTGAAATCACAAGGAATATATTCTTACAACAAGACACTGAAAATGTTTAGGAAATTCAAATTTTGAAAATTATTTGGAAATGTAAAATTCAAGAACACGTTTATATTTGGGGATTTATGTAATAAGAAACTGAGAAACATGTTCCTAAGTAATCCATTGTTCTGAAGAGATCCCGCAAGGAAGATGAGAGGTTGCTGCAAAATCAAAGAGGATGCACATGCAGCTTACAGAACGTGGCTGACCTCAGCTAAAACTGACTGTGGGAGCAGTGACCGTGTCATGTGCTTACATAAGAACAGAAAATCTAAAATAAAAGACCTACACTTTGGGGGGTGAGGAGGAGATGAAAAAAAGTACGAGAATGTGCTGCATACATACACCAACTTCCACAGGGAGGGTCATCGTTAGGTACCGCAACCATGTGCCAACAACGTAAAGCACTAACAGAAAAATGACCTCCGTAGGGGCTAGACATGTGAGCAAAATCAAACCCAGATGAAGAACTAATGCTGCAACAACAATGAGCAGGGACAAAGTGGGAAGGAAAATTAGAGAAAAATTTAAAAGGAAGTATAGATTTTTTGGAAAATATTTTTAATATCAATGTTTATTTTTGGTACTAGGAATTGAACTCATGACCTCAGGTGTGCCAGGCAAGCGGTTATGCCACTGAGTTATATCCCTAGCCCTTAATATCAGTCTTTAAAAACCCAACTAGACTAATAAGAGAAAGAAATACAGATACTAGGTACAACAGTACTTATCAATCAATAATTGGGAAAGACCAAATTACAAGTTCTGGGTCTTGTTATCTCCAAAGAAATGCTTCAGTCATCACCAAATTGATGATGATTTGTTCCTATTTCAGTTACATGCTTTACCAAGATACTTATGAAGTTTACAGCTATTCATTAGTTCCACTGGAGCAGTAGCCATGGCATGATAAACTTACACAGTGCAGAATTGATCAGCTCCAGATAAGTGACTTCTGAACCCCCTAGTTTAACTTTGGTTCTGCTCATATGCACACTGCCAGAGGAAAAAGCTGGAGAATTTCACAGATAACAGAAATCAGCATTCAGGTAGCATGGTCATTCCTTCCTCTGGCATCCTGTTCTGACACTGTTAACTCATCTTCTCTTTGGTTGGCTTCAGTCATAAACAAATAAGTAAGTACAGTTAGATCTTCATATGAACATTTCTGCTCTAGGAGATCTAGAGTAGTTTACTTAATTGCCTAATTAGGGGGCTACTGAGATAAGTTTACTTACTATAGCTCCCACACCACTATATCTTGTCTCACAATTTGTATCTCGCCAATGTCACCAAATTTTATATGAAAATCTTATTTTAAAAGATTGCTCATTTCTCAGATGAAGAGATACAAATGGTAAATAAATATATGAAAAAAATTTTAACATTATTGGTCATTACAGAGATGCAAATTAACATAACACTGAGATTCCATCTCACTCCATTAAGCATGTCTATCATCAAGAAGTCAACTAATAACAAATGCTTGCAGGGATGTGGGGAAAAAGGAACCCTTCTCCACTGCTGGCAGGAATGCAGACTGGTGCAACCACTGTGGAAATCTGTGTGGAGATTTCTTTCAAAACTAGGATTAGAGGTCCCATTCAACCCAGCTATTCCCCTTCTATCTTCCCAGAATTAAAAACATTGTACCACAGTTATATATGTGCACCCATATTTATAGCAGCACAATTGTAACAGCTAAATCTTGGGAAAAAACACAAATGTCCATCAACCAAGGAATGGATAAAAAATATATTTTTTTAATGTAATGGAGTACTACTCAGCTATGAAGAAGGATAAACTTAAGACTTTTGTAGGTAAACGGACTCAACTTGTGACCATATTCGTAAGTGAAATAAATCAGACCCCATATGTGTAAATACTGTATTGTCTCACTAGTATAAGAAACGGAACAAGTAAATAAGATCCAAAATGTACAATACCTATTGGGAATAGGGAAGAAACAGTGCAAAAGAACAGAAAAACTGCAATTGGAGAAAAGGAAAAGGAAGAAAGGGAAAATTAAAAAAAAAAAAAATATATATATATATATATATATATATATATATCCACACACACAAATTATTTAATACAGCTAGTTTCTCTTAGTTCATTGAAAAGAAAAATTTGTGCTAATATTGCTTGGACAATATTTCATGCCTGTATCTTGTACTCTGAGTAACTACTTTCAAAATAACAATATGCAGTGTATTAATTATTGTTACTCTCCTATTATCCTGTGTGAGAACTGTTTTATTCCTATTTTTTTCTTTGTTTTCTCTGTAAAATAAAAAAGGGTATTGCAGAAGTTGGTATTCCAAGGTGCAGGCTTGGTTTCGGTATTCCTTAATTTCTCCCCAGCATTCTTCATTGAGTCACCTGACCTTTTAATTCTAATAGTCCTTACATTTTTAGGGCTTTTGGAAAATTTTCTATCTACCACAGTACTCTGGCTGGGGATAGTTCAACGGCATAGCACCTGCCTAGAAAATTCAAGGTCACGAGATCGATACCTGTACAAAAAATAATAATACTCGGTTCTTCGAGGCAAAAACTAAACTTTTCCTTGCATTATAATTTGTCCCCCACCAGAGTGCTAACATTAGCTGGTACTGTCTATGTTCACTTAGCTAAATAATTGCTACCAAGAGGGTCTTTCACACAGTCAGAAGCCCCACTCTTTCAGAACTAACTGGGTAGAAAATCATCAGTAAGTGCATATGAGAGTACAGTCCCGTTTTACCTGTCTCCAAAAAAGAATCCTCTCTGTGGCAGGACAGGTTGATAATAGTACTAGAGGTTGAAGTACAGGTTATCTTTTGTTAAGAAAGAGGTCATCACATGCTGGGAAAACTTGAGATGCAAATAAATGTACGAAATTCTTTGAAAATTCAACTATATCTATTCTGAATGTTAATCCAGACTGCTGAGCCATTTTTTAATCTTCCTTTTTTCACTTGCATTGTCAAAAGAAGCTCTAAAATTAGCTAACAGTCCATGTTCTTTTACTTAATTTCCCTCATAATGTGATTAATATTCAAGTAACTTAAATTATTTGCATACTTCAAGTGGCAAAGTACAAAAATTAGCTCTGTGGTATCTTTTGAATGAAAAACAATTTTTCCTATATAGAAATCCCTAGAGAGAAACATAAGTATACACTGTAGTCTTTCTACCATAATAAGAATTTTCAAACTAAGATCCAACTTGAAAAAATTTAGGCACTTTCATCATGCTGGAAAATCAAGCAGTAATAATTATGAAAGTTTTACTCTCATGAAAAATAAGTTTTATTTCAGATATGTATGGTTTTGTCCACAAACATCTAATTTTGGAATTCTATGTTAACATTAAATGTTAATTATTACAATGTATATTTCTTTGTGGATATTTCACTACACAAAGTAAAATTACTGTAAAATTTCAGGTTCTTCCGTAAATTGGCCTAGATGTCTTGGTGACTCATTTTGCCCATTAAATGAGAGTTTCACAAACATAATTCTCATCTTTTTTCTTTTATGTACCACTGTGTTATTCTTTTACTAACAAATAAATATTTGAATGCTTATAAAATGTCTCTTTCCCACTAATCATATCTAATGAAAAATCTTCAGCAAGGCATGGCAGCATATGCCTATAATCTCAGCACTAGGGAGGCTGAGTTAAGAGAATCGCCAGGAGTTCAAGGTCAGCTTGAACTGCATAGTGAAACCCTGTCTCGAAAAAAAAAAAAAAAGAAATAAAAAGATCTTGGAGAGGTTCGTCTCTTTTAATTCTTTGTATGTTCTAGATAGAAGACTTTTGTCCGAGGGACAGCCAGCTAGGATTTTTTTCCCAATTTGTGGGTTTTCTTTTTACTCTACTGGTGATTTCTTTAGATGTGCAAAAACTTTTCGGTAAGATGAGGTCCCAGTTATTGATTCTTTGAAGCGTTTTACTTGCAGTTTGATTTTTGTTCATGAACTCTCTGCCTACTCCTATGTCTTCAAGATTTTTACCTACCTTCTCTTCCAATAGATTTAGTGTTTCTGTTTTAATATTGAGATCTGTGATCCATTTTGACTTGAGTTTGGTGCATGGTGATAGACTCTGGTGTATTTTCAGTCTTCAGCAAGAGGCAAGCCAATTTTTCCAGCACCATTTATTAAAGAGGCTAAGAACGATATTTCTAGACCCAAACTAGAAATGGGCATCTTAGATGAACACACACTTCTCAGATAAAGAAATACAAATGGCAAATAAATATATGAGAAAATGTTCTACATCTTTAGACATTTGAGAAAGGCAAATAAAAACAACGTTGAGATTTCTTCTCACCCCAGTAAGATTGTCCAGCATTAAGAAATCATCCAATAACAAATGCATGGGAGACTGTGGAGAAATAGGAACTCTTTCCACTGCTGGTGGGAATGCCACTGTGGAGAGCAGTTTGGAGATTCCTCAGCAAACTAGGTCTAGAGGTCCCATACAAAGCAGCTATTCCCCCTCTGGGTATTTTCCCAGAAGATCTGAAAACATCATATCACCGCGATGTATGTGCACCCATGTTTATAGCAGCGCAATTTGTATTAGCTAAATCATGGAAGCAACCCAAATGTCCATCCACTGAGGACTGAATAAAAAAGCTGTGGCATTTTTATATAATGGAATATTACTCAACTATAAAGAAAGACAAACTAGAGGCTTTTATAGGCAAATGATCACAATTAGAGACCACACTCATAAGTGAAATAAACCAGATGTGCATGTGCAAGCAACATATTGTATCACTAGTGTAAGAACCTGAAAGTGAGAATATAAATTAGGAGGTATGAAAGGAAACTACTCAAAAGTAAAGAGCAAATGGAATGAGAGGAAGGAGAAAAGGAAGAAAGGGATAACTATGTATGTATGTATGTATGTATGTATGTGCAGGATGGCTAAATGGTTGCACTATTGACTTAGGCCAATTTATTGGAAAAGACAGTTGATGATTAGTTGTTTGATCAATCTTATATGTCTATATGTGTCTTCCTGAGCATACCCTTTGAAGTTATCAATATATAATACAGCAACCATTGTTAATGCCCTGTCACCTTGTCTGTAATTCAGTTTTGATTGTACTATTCTTGTGCTGCTTTTTTTTTTAATTTTTTTTTTTTTGGTGGTACTGGGGATCGAACTCAGGACCCTGCGCTTGCTAGGCAGGCGGTTATTCCACTGAGCTATATCCCCAGCCCCTCTTGTGCTGCTTTGTGTCTGTTTGTTAATGTTCTAGTTCTTTTACTTTTAAAATAATAAAAAAAGAAATATCTTTCTGACAACCAAAAGAAAAAAGATCTTCGGTCAACCAACTTTTGACTCAGTTGATCCTTCATGTTTCCAAATGTCTGATATAATTTTAACTTTATAATAATAAAAAACTGAAGTTCAAGGCATCCAAAATTGATCTTACCTTAGCCTCCTCTGTATCACTATTGGAATAATATTCCTTATTCTCAAGTGTTACTGCTCTATTCTACTCCATATTATTACATCATTCATCATTTTTATATTAAAGTTTTTACTATTAAGGAAATTCAAAAATCATTCCTATAACTCTTATATGACATTTGCCCTACTTTTTACCATATGCCTTTAAGAATTCTGGCCTCTATACAAAACACATATATTTTTCCTGGAGCATCTGACACATTTCCACAAATCCCTAGCATGACTCAATTATAATATCTGTGTGAAATGACTTTAGAATGTACTTAATGTTTGATAGCTAACCTATGCACTAGCATCAGGTTGAAGGCACCCTTCTCGCTGGTTACTGATCACATCAGAAAGGAGGCATGATATCTTTTGGAGCCATAAAGCTTCTCCTGTGCTTCCTTTACATTCCTGACCACCAGTTTCTTGGAATAGGTCACTCCTGCTGTTCTAACCACCTCTGCTAGTTCACAGAGTCCTGGGACCACAGACTTCTCATTCAAATAAGATTTCCTCCAAGAACCAAAAGCTTTAGGAAGGAGCAGAACATCTTAAGGAGTCAAATATTTATGTGTTGAATAGATAAATAATGTAACAGGTACATAAAAAATGAAGGAAGCATCAAGAGTTCCACAAATGCTTTAACTGTTAAAGAATCTGCTGCCTCTGTAGTCAAACACTGTGTAAAGCGTTAGTCGTCTTTAAATTCTTGAAGAAATACAGTAATGTCATTGTTTGTGCACCTACTTCTAGTCCTTATCATTTGAAAATAACTGATTATAAAGTAAAATAGACACACTAACTAAATATAAAAAAAGACAAAATAGCATAAACATTGAGTTTATAAGCCTGCCCTTCAGTGCCTGATGTGCTTCCGAAAAGACATTTTACAAATTCCATGTGCTTTTCCAGAGTCTGTCTGTCTGTCTGTCTATCTGCAGCCTTAGTTTTCTAAGGGCATCATTATTCCTTTCACGTAGTTTGCCATACTTACATAGATCGTAATGCAGCCTATATGTCTACTGCAAAGTCACTAGATATATTTCAGTGTACGTATTATCCTGATTGTTTATCATGTTCCGTCATGATTATACAACAGCCTGTCTATGACTGGTCCAATCACCAATGGGCATTGAGGATCTTTTTCTTCATTCTGCTATGAAAGAAACTCACTAGAATAGATGATTCTGTACATGAATCTGTGTACATTTCTAAAACACACTGGAAGACTTGTTTTTGAAGAGGAATTACTGCATCACATTGTTTAATGTTTATTCCCATAAATACCATTGGGCTCTCCTATATAGATACTGCATTAATATCTATTGTGGAATATTAAAATATTATCAACATGTAGGCTTAAATAATGTACTTTTATTGTACCATTACTGTGGGATACAATTTCAGGAATAGATAATCTGAGTTGCCTACAAGCCTGCAACTAATTTGAATAAATGTAGTTTTATTTTGTATTTCTCTTATAATAGATGAACTTTAGAAGCTTTTCACCAACCTAAATGAAATAAGCATTTCATTCTTTGTGGACTATCTCCTGATAGGAGTCTACTTTATCACATACTTATTGTATTCCTTTGATTTTAATTTGAGGAATCCTTTACATGGTTTAAACAACCAATTTGATTTTAAGAATGATAAAAATATTCATTCTTTTTCAGTGAACCAGTTTTAGGTGTTGAGAATTTTCTTCCCTCTTCAGACACATTTCTGCCTCCATTTTAATATAACTGAGAATATCACATGGTTTGTGTTCTGTTTCCTTAAAATAAACCAAATTCCAGGTGGATGAAGATTTAAATTTAAAATTTAAAGTCCAGGGATATAGCTCAATGGCACAGCGCCTTCCTGGCTAGCACGAGTTCCTGAGTTCAATTCCTGGTACCAAGAAAAATTTTTTAAAATTAAAAAGAGACAAGAAGGGAGAGGAACATAAGGGAAAACCATAGCTTTCATCTTACTGTGAAGAGTTTCTGCATGAGGCTTGTGTTAAGTAGAGAATACAATGCAAGCAACATACCTGTGATAAATCACTGGCCAAAGAAAAGACCTCCACCCAGGTCAGATTCTGAGATCCTCAAGGGAAAGACCAGCCCATTTCCCCTCCCAGGTCTGTCTCAACTCACCTGAGCCCTCTGGGGACAAGTAGGATGCTATTTCTAGCCCTTCAGTAGCTGATCAGTGAGAGGTCTGGATTCAAATGTCACATGCTCAATAACGTTTTCCCTGGTCCCCCTCTCTAGAACTTTAATTATAACCAGTGCTCTTTAAATCACTCTTCCTTTGCATTTTTCTCCTGTGGTCTTTCCATGATCTGATATGCTTTTACTCCATCTTCCTAGATTCTATCTCCTGGGTAAAATTAAAATTCCATGCCCACAAAGGTTTTGTCTTCTCTGTGCCCTCCAAGCCTCCAGGATTGCACACATTCTGGCACACAGAGCAGGTGTTCACAATCAACAAGTCTTTAATGAATGAAGCCGATGCGCACAGTTGAAATGAGACATAGAATGTAAACATCTGAGAGTAATGTAGAATGAAAGAAGATGCTCCGAGAAGCACAAGATAATTTCTGCAGCGTTCTTCTATTCTTGGGCTGCAGAATTATATCAATAAATGGAGAGCTCAAAATCATAAAACAGTGGAATGTGTAGGAGCAAACGGAAGTTGCTTGCCAAGAAAAAAATTAACTTACATTAAAAATATGTGAAATCATTGACTAGTAGCAAAGAACAAAATATCCCAATTTGAAAGGGCCTTGAGCTAGCATAATATAAAAATTATTTTGAATTCATTTGACAGGTCTCCAAAGGCTCCTTCACAGCCAGGGGGTAATTTCCGCCTTGAACTAACAGACATTTAGAACTTGAAATATTACACATGAGAAGTTAATTCTTCCATGGGAAAAATAGATGAATATTTGATTTGATTCATTTCTCCATTTTCTATTGTCTTACTGTCTTAAAGAAACCTTGTGTGAAATATCCAATGGGGCCTTTTTATCCACACAATGTAAATGAAAGATTTTTGTTTGGTCATTAAAAAATCTTGCTCCAGATTTATTTTAATTTGATTCTTCAAATGAGGAACTTTAGTACAGAATTTTCCAAAAGATTACTATTATATTTTCATTGTCTAATTTGATATTTTGAGAATTATTTATGCATAATGCTATTTCATGATTTTTAACGGAAGATCAGGCATAGGATAAATCACTATGCAAATTAAAAGCAGTGATCTTAAAATGAATAAAAGTAGATTATGATGAACAAGTTAAAAATAAAATGCTAGAATTTTCACACAATAGATAAACAGAAACGGAGCATTCAAAGTTTACCCTACAGACCAGTACCACATGTGCTGTGTTTGTAAACTATGCCAAATGAAGCACATTGGTTTACAGCTCCAAATCATAAAAAAAGATGGCGCTTTCAAAAAATCAAGGTTTTTCAAGTCCATGGGTAGTTAACAGAATAAATTCCTTGAACATGGCCCTTAATTTTAAAAAATCAATGTCAGACCAAGTCAAGGCTTGAGTTACCCATTGTATGCTGGTATTTTTGGAGGGAGAAGCTAGGGAGATACGCATTATTATCCTACTTCAGAAAGTGGTACAATCTCAGTATTAACAAGACATTTCCAAGTTCTAAAAAAATAACATGCTTTCTAAGTATATGCCACTCTTCATGTGCTTATTTAACAGCTGATTTCACCGATGCTAGTAACCTGAGTGTCTTCACCAATCTTCTAGAACAGAAGAGACCTTGACATGTTTTCTTGCTACAGTATTGCAAACCCTGAAACAAATAGAAACTCAATAAATATTTTTGAGACAAAACTTGGTGCATGTATGTAAAAAATTTTATTTTTGCTATTCCAAGAGTGAGAGACAGTTCCCTTAAAATTAGCAGCAATTAGTTCTAGAGGTAAAATGAAAGAAAAATTAAATTTTCTTTGGATAGCAGATGGGGATCGTCTCATCAAAATTCTAATCTTGTACAACATAATTTTTTGTAACAATTTAATTTCAACTTTGAATTCTATCCTACTTGATAACAGAAAAATGATCTTTCCAGTTCCAGAAAATTTCTGCAAGTCCATTTCCCCAAATTCATTTCAAGATTAAAAGCTCTTCATTTGTAAATCAAAACTCAATTTATCTTTATTTCCTGAGTTCCTACATCTCTGCATCTTCCCCACACCTTCATCCCTACATCGTCATCTCTACATCTTTATCCCTAAGTCTTCATCTTAATTTCCTGAGTTCCTGTCCATATTTATCAGCCTGTTGACTGTAATCACTGGCCCCTAGATACTGATTCTGTCTTCCCTTTCTGTAAGTCACCCAGATCCACAGAAATACTCGGACCCTCCTGTCTGCTTGATGATAGCCACACTACTCACTATTCAGGTGCAGGGTAAGTCATAGAACTTAGAGAAGAGTTCAGAAATTGCCTCTTCATCACATCTTAAGCAAATCCTAAGCACATGACCCACTGCACTAAGATCCTTCCATAATCATATAGGGTTTCTTCCTCTACCATAACCCATCAAAATTTGGCTTGAAGAATGAGTCCCATTTCATAAACTATCATATACAATTCAATCTATTACTTCTTCATTGAATTTCCGTCAGTTATTTAATTTTTTATCATTTGGAGCTGTAAACCAATTTGCTTCATTTGACATAGTTTACAAAGGCAGCGTGTGTGGTACTGGTCTATAGGGTACACATCAAATGCTCCATTTTAAAAATTCTATAATGTATATATTAGTATGTATTTATATAGATGAAATGTATAAATAAATGTATGTCTACTTTGGTGTCATTGTTCTAAGTATTAATAAAATGGAGCAATTAAAATAGCACTTGCATATCTGGCACACATATATGTATGAAGTCCTATAGAGAAACACAAAGGGTAGTTGTCATTGACTTAAAACATTCTCTAAAGCAAGGGAAATCCTTTTAAATCTATTGCTACCCTGCTAATTTTAATAGCTTATGTTTGCAATTCAAAGACTATAATCTGATATTTGGTAATGCTGTTTTATCACACCATGAATAGGTCTTTACATAAGCTGTTTTCTAATTTCATGTTGGAAAAAAATTATTTCAGTAGTTTTGTCTATAATTTGTTTCTGTCTGTTATTGGGGAAATAAAGCTAATTCTCCTATATAATTTTGAAAATTTCAATCATAATAAGGATTTGTACATAGAAACATAGTACAATAGTACGATAAAATCTAGGGTCATCTAATTATCAATATGGCCATATATATGGGCATTTCTCTCTCTCTCTCTCTCTCTCTCTCTCTCTCTCTCTCTCTCACACACACACACACACACACACACATACACACACGCATGCACAATTCTGAAACTTAAACATATATTTCAGGAATTAAGCCTCTTTGTCATTAAATATTTGAACATACATCTCAAATAAATCATTCTCTTACATAACCAAGTACCAATATTGTGTTAAAGAAAATTAATGTTATACAATCTTTCACAATTTTCCCCGTTATTTCCTTGACAGTTGTCATCTCTTGCCCCACATTTATTATCTTCTGCATACATTTTCTTTCAAGTTGCCACCTGCTCAACTCTATAATAAACACAAATTGTTATCAAAACCACTACTTCCTGAAGAGTGTCCATATCAGATCCACAGAGAAAAACATCCACCATTTTGCACCTGTAGCTGAGCTCGGAAGACATTCTACTGAAAATGTTAGTATACTGTTTTCAAATTTCTTAGTATCAGGTTTCACCTGCAGGAATGTATGTCAACTTGACTGGAATAGAGGATGCCCAGATGGCTGCTAGACCTTAATTCTGGATATGTCCACGTGGGTGTTTTCAGGAGAATTAGCATTTCAGTAGACTGATTGAAAAGACCTCCCTTTTCAATGTGGGTGAACAGTTCACACACCTTTGCAGGCATAGGAAGGAAAAGGCAGAGGAAAAGCAAATTCTGTCTCCTTATCTGAGCTCAGGCATCTGTCATCTGCCTGTAGATATCCAAGTTTAGAGTTCTGGTCCTTTATCCTCAAACTAGGATTTACACTCAGGCCTTCAGTCTTGGTCCAAACTGGCTTGCAGATGACAGATGACAGACTTCCCAGCCTGTACAACTCCAGGAGTCAATTTCTCCTATGCTCCATTTCCAATTATCTGTATGGACCATAACACTCCCAGTGCTCTGGAGAACACTGTCTGTCATGCCTTCTTCATCCTAGTCAGCCTGACTTGGAGCTAAGTGATGACCAAGAGAGCCTGAACTTCCCCCTGCAGTGAAGAATTTCAGTCAGGTTTCTTCCTGCTCTAAGCACTGACCTCCTTTTCTTAAAACATATGTTTCTTTTAAAAAAAACACTTCTCATCGTGCACCTTTTCTCTTTATCTTTGAAATGTAAATCCTTTTAAAGGCTTCCTACCAGTTTTGCAGCCCAGGAGTGTCTTTCTTCCAGCCTGGAAGCCATGACTTTGAAATGTGATCATCAAGGAAGACAAAAGCTGGCTCCCAATCTCTGCAAGAGGGCAGGAGCCCAACTCCAGCAGAGTGCCTTGCCTTAAGCTGTAGAACAGCTCCCTGCCTTAAAGATGAAGAAAATGGACTTTTCTTTAAAGAAAGACCAATTTGCAAGCACAGATGGCCTCAGAGTTTCCAAATCCTAGGTCTTAAAACTCTTCCAGGCCTGGGCCTTGATAGAGTTAATCTAAGCACTCTTCCCTGCTGCTGGCAATGGAATGCAGATAAAATCAACTTCTGTCAGCTCATCTTGTCTGGTGTGACACTTTCTTAAAAAGTGATACGATTTTGTCATTTCTGTTAATTTTATTTTATTTTTAGATGACTTTGAATATGAATACAATTCAAAAATCAGAACTTTATTACATTGGGGGTGGGTACTAAGAGAAGTCCTATTCTTTTCCCTACTTGATACACTATATTCCCAGCTTGCCTTTGCAGTGCACAAGTCTCTGGCTTATTCCTTCCATATCTCTCTGGGAGGCAGGATCCTGGAATGTAAACAACCATGGAACAAAGGTAGCACACTGCACTACTTGCGTTCTGATTTTATCACTTTAGAATGTGTCCAGAAAAACACTTCAAGTTATAGAGATGTCCCCTTCTCAAAAGCAGCATGGCGGACCACACCATTATGTGCGTATCCCATAGTGACTTCAGACGCCTGCATATTTTCAATACTTTGCAAGTAATAATGTCATAATGAATATACTTTGTACTTTTTCACCATAGTTTAAGCTGTACTTTTTATCTTTTATGTTAATTCTTAGAGATGACGCTATTGTAAAGGCAAACTGACAGTACACTTTGAATAAAAATTATAAAACCCCTTCAGTGGAACACTCCATCTGATACTCCCACCAGCAGCGAGTGGGCACTCAGGTATCTGGACAGTAATGCCAGTAGAATCGTGACATCCTGCTTTTTCACTGTTTGCCAACATACAAAGTAAGTGATGTCATTTTAGGATTGTTTTAACTTACATTTTACTTGCTATTACTAGAGTTGACCATATTATCTTAGCAAATCATTTGTATAATGTATAATTACCTATTCTTTCTACATGTTTTTGTATATTAGACAATTAACCTTTCATTTTTGCAGAGGCTAATCTTTGGCCGAAATTCTAATAAGCACCCAGGATGAAAATACTTCCTTGCCTTAGAATTGAGAACATAGATAATTTTAGAACTAATTGCTCCAATATGAAATACATTTACATTTTTGAAATAATTTCTACTAATAAATCATATACTCTCTCTCATGGATTTATTTGCTTATATTTTATTTAAGATTTTTGCATTCATTTTCATATGTAAGGCTGGCATAAAATTTTCCTTTCATGGTATAGTCACAAGATATATCAAGTTTTTATATAAATTTAATATAAAAAACAACTTGGTGTTTCTCTACCTCTTGTATGCTACAAGGCAATTTATGTGAATTTATTGGTATTTCCCGGATTTTGAGGGTTGCAGAATTTCCACTGTCCAATGTTTTTATTCAAATGTTTATTCAATATTTGCTTCTAAATTTTTTGCTGTTGTTCAGTGAAAATTTTGCAAGCAATAAAAGGAGAGAGAAAAAAAAGCCTTGCAGTAAGAACAGGCTGTATTTAAGATAAAAGAAGAGGAGCCAAAGGCTCAAAGTGCCCAAAGCAGCGATACCGTACAGAGCAAGGGTGTGTAAAAGGTATGACAAGGTAGAAGGCCTGCTCTGCTACTCTCCGGATAGAGTATTTGAGTCTGTGGTCACTGGTCATGTACAGTGATGGCAAAACTTTTAGAGACCAAGTGCCCAAACTGAACCCCAAAACCCACTTATCTATCACAATATGCCAACATTGCAATTATGCCCGAATACTCAGCTGCTGGGGCAATGCTGGGGCGCCTTGGCTCTTATCCTGATCGAGAGAGAGTGTTCTATGTGCATAGTGCAGCACGCCTGACACAGAGGTTCAACACCCCTGGTCTAGTGTCTGTCCGAGGCTTCCCGGTTAGAGACTGAAGTCGTTGATGGGAATGTTATGTACACTGAGCATGCTGAGTGGGCTTCATAATTAAGGGGCACAGAAGAATGTGGGTGGAGGGTGCGACTCCTGGGAAAATGTGCACAGCCTTCTCCCTTCAAACTTGTTTCCACTTGGATTTGTCTCACTTTCAGGAGAATTTCTTGTCTCTAAATGGTTATTTCCTCCTTATTGTTTTTTGTGTGGTTAATTTCTTTTCTGATTTTCATGGAATAAATTATAGTTTCTATTTTGTTAATATTTTTAAAAATATACATTTGACTTAATTATGAATTCTATTCCTTGTCTCATATTACTGCAGTGCTTGTTTGTATTCTTTTCTCTTGTGTTCTCTTTGATTTTGCATTTTAACCAGCTTTTCCAGTTTGAAATTGGTTTATGCAACTTTAATGTTCTTGTTTTCACTGAAATTCATATTTCTAGTTAGGAATGTTTGGTTTTTATAGCTTGAAATAAATTATATAATTTCAGGACGTAAAATTTTCATTTTAAATGTCTGTAAAGGTTAATATGTACATTCATATTCTTTAAAAATGTATTAGAGTGCTTTCAGTTTACAGATGGAAGGCCATTTTCATTTTGTTATTTACTTGTAGTATTATTTTATTGTGCCCTGAGAGCTTCATTTTATTGCACTAATGCATTTATTGATTCTTTGTGTAAAATATTATTTTATAATTTCAACTACATATTTTTATTAGTGAACATATATTCTGTACATGGGGAAATAAAATATAGATATAATCATAATATATATATTTGACATTTAAGAAAAAATTTGGTATTTTCAGGTAGAGATATCTGTCTTCTTGTTCTCTGTATTTGGTTTTATTGGGTAAGATATGTTGAAGACATTGTGTTTTGTCTTTGATTTTCTACTTTTCAGGGTTTTGATATATATTATAAATGAGACATTTTGTCACATCTTAAAATGCGTATGTAAGGCTTTTTAAGTTATCTTCAGAAATATATTAAAGTTTTTGTTTTTGTGGTCTGGATTTATGGAGATTCTTACCACTGACCATATTTTAATTCTCAGATGCTAGTTTCTTCTTATTGCAACATTTGTTTTTTTCCCTTTGTTTTGAATATCCTATATTTCAGGCCTAGATTTCCTGTATAGAAGCGTTGAAAGTTTGGGAAGGGTTACATACACTCTACCTGCCAACTGACATTACACACTATTCATTGCTCTTTGATTTGAAATTATTGAAAGACTTTACATGATATAAATAAAATTCCTACTATGCAATTTATTCCAACTACCACCTTATCTAACTGTAAGACATCCAAAAAAGAAAGCATACTCCCAAAAGCATTTTTTCTGGGAAGCTCTTGCCAAATACCAGGTGAGTTCTAAGCTGCACCTGCAAGACTACCACAAGTCCTTCCATGTCTATAAGAGACAGTCTCAAACTGGATCTCACATCTCCTTAGTCTCTTAATCCACCTACCAAGCTGCCATCGAGGCTCATGGTAGTTATACCATCTATGTACAGTGTGATCTCCTTGACAAGCCCAGGTATCTTATCTGCATACACTTGGAAATCAGTGCTACCAGCCGATAAACCGAGCAATGCATATGGGCCACCACAAACGTGGTGCAAGTTTAGAGAGCCATTTTCTTTCTGGAAAAGCCTACATCTTTGTAATCTAATCACAACGTTGGAAATTTTATGGGAGAAAAGTATACACTGAGAATACAAAACCATTGAGCAGAAATGTCAAGATATTACCCAGTCACACTTACGTGCCTCCGTATTATTGCAAGTTTTTAAAATATCCAAAAACTCTCATTATTATGAAAATTATTTTTAACAAAACCTTATTCACAAATAAAACTGGGCATAAATCTGCCATAGTGTGATCATGTGAGGTAGGTAATGCCATTTGTGAGATTCCTATATTTTTATCAGTAATGTTTTCCTTTATTTTTATTAGTATATGTTTTAAGTAGATAATGATTACACTCACTATATATGTACGTGTACATATGTAGATTGCAGATTTCAATCCCCTTGTGTCCCTTTTATTTTTCCAGCATCCTGATGTATGTATTTGTCTTACAAAACTTAAAAAGTTAACTATCATGTATACAGATTGCAAACCAAACTAGTAGACCAAAGGACATATGAAACATGTGAGATAATTGTATTAAAGCAATACATATGCTTTCTATAATATTATAGAATATAATAAGTTTATATTTATATTACTCCCCAGAATTTTAGTTATATTTTCTCTTAACATCTGCCTATGTTTCAAAAAGGCATTAAAATATTTAACACATCATTTGTATATCTAGAAAAGCCAACTCTTTGACTTGAAAGGAGGAACTTCTTGAAAGCAGGAATTTTATTTCTATTGCCTGATATTGAATCTTGGTTTCCCAAAGAGATAAATGAAGTACAGAAGTTATTCAATAATTACTTCTGGAATACTGAAGAAATAGTTTAATGACCTCAGGAGGTTAAAAAATGTTGATTTTTAAATATTCTATTGAAGAGAAATACCTCTTGACCTTCCCTTTATCTATGTTTCTGTCTATCTACCTATCTATTTATTTATCTATCTGTGATAGATTAACTAATGGTCAATTTTTAACACCCAGATAAACTGAACCAGCTTGGTGCTGGGTGTGGAAGGTCAACCTGAGGATTTTTGCCAACAGCATAAAAATGAGAAATGGAAAGGAAGATGGTATGCTGTTGATTCTCCTGCAAAAGCTTGTCACACTGGTTTTCCTGATGTGAACTTAGCTGTTCTCATCATCAGAAGAGCTTGGGTCCTCGCTGTTGCTAAGAATAGACGCAGTTCTCACTGAGGACCTCTGTTTCTTACTTTTAGGATCGCTTCCTGGCTCCCTTGCAGATTTCTCAGCCTGCTGGCACAGATCCTTCATCCCACTGGCAGAGACTTGCTAGCTTCCACTACTGACCTTTGGACCTTATCAGTGCAGATCCCTGATTCAGACTTGTATGAGACATTGTCGTGGGCTATAGGCCTCCAGCTGGACCTGCAGGGGCCATTGCCATGGGCTCTAGGTCTTCAGTTGGATTCATGCAGGGCACTGCCATGTGATCCAGGCCCTTAACTGGATACTTTGGGTTGCTAGTATGTGGAGAGTCTCATGTACTTTTCCGCATTTGACATTTTTGATGAATATTATAAAATAACTATATAAATTATGCATCCTGTATTACATCTTTTCCCTTGAAAACGCTAGCTACAACACTATGTCTCTACAATACTCTCCATCTATCTATTTATCTATCTGTCTATCTGTCCATCTATAGATCGATCTATCTACCTACCATCTATCTGTCTGTCTATATAATATGTGAGTTGACTTAGTAGCCATCTTTGCTTTGAAGTATTCTTCTGTCATAGTTTGAAGGGGGTTTAACAACAGAGCTACATGATTCATTAGTAAGAAAGTGAAAGGAATTTTAACTACAATACTTATAAATCAGCTCATCTGTGAATTAGGTCATCTCACTCTGCAAACTACAAGTAAATAAAAATCAGCAAGACAGAAACTATAGATGTTAGCTAACACTATTAAATTATATTTCTATTAGCTGAAGCTGTGCAATGGTTAAAGGAGCATAACAAAGTTTGTAAAAGATCTGAATGAAATAGTAGAGAAAAAGTCTACAATACAATCTAATGGAACATTCATGAGGACCCTGACGATTAGGAATCAAAATCCTTCAAACTGAAAAATATACTAACAGTAAAATGCAATCCTATGAACTTGCTTGGAGAATGGGACCTGGCATCAACGGGTTGCTAAAAATGCCACAGGAGTAAGGCATCTATTATGAGATTGTGCCCGGAGGGTGAAAACTGATAGAGCTATCAAACACACCATGTACTGTGATCTTTGTTATGGCTTTGGATGGCTTACATTTGGTGACACAAATCAGTTAGGTATTTGAAAAGCCAAGAAAACAGTTCCTGAGAAAGAATATCTCAGCCAAGAAATTCATTCTTTTTCACAACAAGTCAAAAACTCTCTCACACACAGGATTTGAATTTTGTAATGCCCTTTTGTGAATTGTCAAGCTCAAGAGGATAGCTTTTGCTATATTGAATGAGCTTCACATCAGAAAGGGAGCTGTGGGAATCTTCTGCTAAGCCACTGCTGGAAAAATGGGTGATTTACAAGATGTGAAATTTAACAATAAACTGAATTTTCTCTTATAGTATTTAATGCCATTAATTATCAAGTATTAGCCAGAAGCAAGAAGACTACTGCAAGTTTAAAGCCAACCTGGGCTACATAATGAGTTCAAAGCTATCCTGAACTACATAGCAAGACCCTGTCTCAGAAAACAAACAAAGTATCAAGTATTGAAAGATAGTTTTTGATCTCTAAATACACAGTGTATCTGTTCAATAAGTTAGTTACCAAGAAATCTGAAAGTAAAATACACAGAACATATCTAATTTTATTTCCAGTAATATTCCATTTGTCCTTTCTTGAAATACCTTTTTCACCAGGAGACTATCTAGCCATTTAAAGTTACTTTTAAACCAATGTACATATATGTATTTATCTATTTACCCATCTACCCATGTTAGTCAGCTCTTGGTTGCTGTGACAAAATGCCTAAAACAAATAACTAAAAGAGGAAATACTTCTTTTTGGTTCATGGTTTCGGAGGTCTAGTCCACGGCCAGCTGGCTCCATTGTTTCTGAGCCTGCGGTAAGGCGGGGCACAATGGCGGAAGAGTGTAGTGGAGGAAAGATGCTTACTTCATGGTGGCCAGAAGCAGGAGAGAGAGAGCGAACTGGAGAGTCAGCGCTGGCGGCCTTCTTTGTTTGTGCTCCATCTGCTCCCCCCGTCTGTAAGACCGTGCCTCACTCATCCAGGCTGAGTCTCCGCAATTTGCTATTCTACATATAATCATCTCTGGAGACACTCTCACAGACACACCATAAGTGAGTCTTACTCATTTCCTGGGTGTTTTTCAATCCATTTTGTTAATCTACAGAGATCGTAATGTAAAAACTATATTACTTTGGAATATATTTCCTGAGCATAATGTCTTCCTAATTATGCTTAAACAAGCAAGTGCCCAATTTTCTTTGTATTCTTCAAGAATGTATTTACTTGAAGATAAAAACAACCCAGATGATGTCTAAATATCATGCAGAAGCCACTCTGATTTTTAAATATCCTTGGATAATCCATAAAAGGAACAATCCAAATAAAAACAAGTGAGAGTTGGCAGCATATTACAGTAGCAATTCTGTATTTTGAGAAAACAAGCAAAGCAAACTCCTCTTACCTTTTATGTTTCTATTATAAACACCAGCTTTTGGTATTTCATTGCTACTGAGATCTATTTTTAAAATAAAATTTGTTCTTCATTTAAAAAATTCAATCCATTCACCAATCAGACTAATCATCCCACTATCCCTTCATTTATCCATCTATCGAGCTAACTCTCTTACTCAGATACCAGTTTAAGTTTCCCCTTAAGTGTTACTTGCCTTATCCTTGAGGGGCAGCTTATATGATAAGAATTTCCTGGTTTTCATTAACCGTGCTGTATCTCTTCCTGCTGTATTTCCTAGCATTAGAGATTTTGGGGTTCTATGTCTGCCCCAAGGAATGCAGTCCTGTAAGTAGGAGCACCTACTTACTGCCCCTACTGTCTCAGCGCAAGCACTGAGTTGAGGTGACAGTAATGGGTAAAGCTTCATCCTTGCATCCCTCACTAGGGTTGCTGGTATTTCATCCAAATATTCATGGGAGCATTATAGTTTATTGCCACTGAATTTAAAATTGTATGCTAAAATGATAAGTAATACAGGAATGGTTCTCAAAGTTTGTAAGACAAAGCCATCTAACATGAGGCTGAGGGTCTCTGTTTATGCTCAGATACTCAGGAGATTTTAGCTAAGTAGACTAGAGGAGTTTATTCATTACTTTGCAGCTCCTCTGTGTACTCATCTAAACAACAGAAATCGTAGAAAACCTAAATCATGATAGTAGTGGGTTTGTGATAAGAGCTCAATTGCACAAAACACTGGAACCATCTGGGGCAAAATCTGAAACATTCTTCAGTAAATGAGGATGATTACTAATTGCAATTGCAAAGAGATTGTGTTTTCTTTCTTCCTGCTTCACATTTTTATATGGGTAGCAAAAATCTCAAATTTATCTAACTTCTCTACAGAAACTGCTAGAATATAATCATAATTATTCATTGAATTATAGAATACATTTTAGATTAATTTTATGATATAATCACCTACTCTTGACATCTATACTAGAAAAATAGTATGTTTTACTTTTATCATTTTACTAAAAAGGTTAATAAATTTCACAGAGTTAAGTGAATTGTTGAATGTTATACATGTTACACTCAACTCCGACATTATTGTCTTCATAACAGAGATACCAACCTAATTCCATATACATATGTGCAATTACATATATATGACAGAGAAAAAATATATATGACAGCATAATTATGTCTATATCTCTAATTCCCTAATGCCATAATTAAAATATTGTTATGTCCTTCATGGTAGATAGTGTTGCAGAATTTAACTTCTCTTTCTTTATATTATCGTGATGCAAATGAGACTATCATTTTGATCACTTTTAACCTAGGAAGACAGGAATTAATTACAACTCCAGCTAATATGTAATATCAAGTCTATATGGCTATACCAAAATTGGACTTCTTAGCATAGAGGTAGTTTGTCTTTACCTTTTTTTTCTTTACCTACCAGAACATTGTTATTTAGATAAACTGATGCATGTATAAGTTTTAAAGTTGAGCAAAAACACATGCTTCTGCATATAAGCAGACAAAGTGCATCTTATTGTACATATTCACCAAATAACACAGATGAGGCCCATTTCATTCTAATTTACTTCACTGAAATAGGAATAACATCTTTGTCTTCTAAGAAAATTCTTTGAAATGTAGTTTCTGAGCTGATGAATCAATTTCTTCAAGGAAGAAGAATCACATGCTAAAACTAGAAACACTTTCCCCATAGATTTTTTATAGAATTCAGTAAGTTAAGATTGTTTTTATGATTTAAATTCAAGCTAAAAGAATGGGGGGAAGTATTAATACAAAGCTATATATAACTACACGGAGGCTGGGTGAGCAGGAAAAAGGTTTTCTGAGGGAACTGTTGGCAGCTGTGCGGGCCGTGTGGGAAATTCAAACTTCATGGACCAAAAAAACCAACAAACAGAGAAAAATCATAAGTCCTCTTGTAAAGAGAGTAGAAAATGAGCACCATGGCTTCAAAGAGGGAAATATAAGCCCTGAAATGTGAGATTTTATCCTTTAGAGTTGTAAAGACCACCTGTTATAATGACCGGCACACAGCTGAAGTCAGAGAGAGCAGGTTGACTCTGGAACCACAAGAGTCACCAAGTACCATCAAGACAATTGAGAACAGCTGTCAGGACCCACTGTCACTGGGTTTTCCATTTCTCACAACTTCTCATTCCATAAATGCCGCTTGCAGAGAATACTCAATTTCTGGATGAACATTGTCTGAAAACAGATTGATCCTGTCTTTCCCAGACAGACAGTCTCAATCTGTTTGCGGAAATACAAAAACACAGAGAGTCGTGGAGCAAAGAAGATAAAGAAATGCACAGCGCATTAAAAACCATGAGTAACTTTAAAACTTAAAATGGCATATAATTGATGGTACCCATTACTTTTTGAAACATTAAGGGAAAATGACAAATGACCATACAATATTTTCTTATTTTTTTCATTTTCTTCTTATCCTGAGAGGTTCTGAGAATTATTTAGACCAAATATTGTTATCACTGCATTGCTCACTCATAAAAAACAATTAGAAGGGACATAAACCAGAGTATGAATTGTTCAGTCAAACAAACAGAAGGGAAGATAATGGAAATATTTCTCCTATAATGAGTATTTAGACTTTGGAGGGACATCTAGCGATAGGCCATCACAGATGGTCATTACAATTTCTGGTCACTAAAAATAATATTTTTACTGCTTTATCTCCAGGTCATTCTCTACCTATCATAAGTAGTAGCTTTTCATTAGTTCCAAGTAATAGCGTAATTCTATCCAATATATTTAAAAAAGAAACCACACACACTGCATATAGTTTTATTTATTTATTATTTATTTATTTTAAAAAAATAAAAGTACAAAAACATATTGACAAACAGACACCAATTAGCATAAAAAATAGTACAATCACAACTAATCTATAGACAAGGTGATAAGATCTCAACAGTGGTTATTGCTTTATCCATTGATATCTTCGAAGTGTAAATATATAAACCCATATACAGACATGCAAATTTACTCAGACAATTAATCCTCTCAACAATAGAAAAAACACAAAAACCAAAAATCCAAAGAAAAAAACAAAACAGGCAAACATCAACAACAGCAACAACAACAACAACAACAACAACAACAACAAAAACACCAATAGTTGCTGCTTTACATATTGATATCTTCGAAGTGTGTGTTCAGGACAACACATACAGACATACAAGATTGATCAAATAACCCGTCATCGATTATTGCTTAGCATTAAGTGATATAATACAATAGTAGAACCATGTTAGCCCTCCTGCATATATGCATATTCA